>JAVJIF010016189.1:0-112992 GCA_038442645.1 Agave tequilana | reverse complement strand
ACTGCTAAAAATTCTTTTTCAGTTATTGTGTAATTGAGTTGGGCCTCATTAAGCGTCCTATTAGTATAGTAAATCACGTGTTGCCTGTTATCAATATGCTGTCTTAGGACAACACTTATGGCATAATAAGAGGCATTACACATGACATCAAAGGGTCTAGTCCAATCAGATGCTGATATTATCAGTGCAGAGACAAGGTTTTGTTTTAGTTCCTCCTAAGTTTGTAGACATCCATCATCAAAATGGAAAGGCACATTTTTCCTAAAAGATTAGTTAAAGGTCTAGCAACTTGCTAAACTCTTTAATAAACCTTCTATAAAAACCAGCGTGCCTTAGGAAAGATCTGATATCTTTTAAGCATTTAGGTTCAGGGAGTTTTGCTTTCACCTCCACTTTGAATTCGTCAACCTCAATTTCTCTACTCGAAATCTTATGCCCTAGGACTATTCCATGTTTGACCTTGAAATAACACTTTTTCAGTTAAGTGTCAAATTCTATTCCATACATCTTTGTAAGACCAACTTAAGATGATGCAGGTATTGGTCAACGGAATCTCCATATATCATCCCTAAAATCTCCAGAAATCTTTCTACCATGTTCGAAAAAAGGCTAAGCATGCAATGTTGGAACGTTGCTTAATCCAAATGGTGTTCGTCAGTATGCTAACGTTCCAAATGGACAGGTGAAAGTTGTTTTTTCTTGGTCCACAGGAGCAATTGGGATTTAATTGTATCCTGAATATCCATCCAAAAAATAATAATATTCTTGTCTTGCCAATCTCTCAAGCATCTGATCTATAAAAGGAAGAGAGAAGTGGTCTTTACACGTGGTAGCGCTCATATTGCGATAATCAATATAAGCTCGTATCTTCGTTGGAAGACGAGTCTGCACCAATTTCTTTTTGTCATTCTCTACCATGGTAAAGCTAGCTTTCTTCAGCGCAGGATGGATCGGGACTTACCCCCTGGCTATCAGATATGAGATGAATTATCCATTGTCTAGCAGTTTCAGGATTTCAGCATGGACAACCTCTTGCATAATTGGGTTCAGTCAACGCTGTGGATCACGTTTTGGCTTGGCCTTTTCTATCAGGTGAATCCTATGTTGCACAATAGATGGGCTGATCCCCTTGATGTCGACCATGATCCAACCAATGACCTTTCTGTGTTCCCTTAATACAATAAGAAAATTCTTTTCTTATTGTTTTGTCAGGTGGGAAGTTATAATCACAGGGAAAGCTTCCTTTTCACCCAAGTACAGAAATTTGAGATGACTAGGAAGAACTTTCAGTTTTGAAGAAGGGGTATGATCTATCAAGGGTTTTCTTCTTGCTAGGGAATAATTGGAGTCACATTTGTTGTCCACTCAACTGTTGAGTTACAATCTAGTCAAGGTTGAAGTCATCTGATTCTAAATCAAATTCGTGGTCGACTCATACTCCAACTCCTCCTCATGTTCACTTATGAGTTCTTCAATCTAGTCACTTCAAATGATTGGTCATCCAAGTCCTGAGATTGTTTTCTCAGGGGAAAAATATTCACCTCCTTTGTCTTGTCACTGAAAGTCAAGCGCATAGACCTGTTTCTACATTTTATGATCGCATTCACAGTTGCTAGGAAAGATCATCCTAGAATGACCGGGATCTGAGCTTTTAGGTTTTGCATAGGTTGTGTCTCTAGAACAATAAAATCTACGGGGGTAGATGAACTTTCTAACCCGTATATGGACATATGTAATTTCCCCTTGGGGACTTTTACAGAATGATAAACTAATTGTAAGGACAGAGGTCACCCAGCCCGAGTTGTTGATACACGAAAAAGGGGAGCAAGTTGATACTTGCTCTCAGATCAAGCAGTGCCCAGTTTATGGTGGTCTTTCCTATGATTCCATGAAATGGTTGGACTCTCGGGGTCTTTGTATTTTACAGGGACGGACCCGTTTAACAATTCACTGATGTTGGATGCGAAAAAGACCTTTTTAGGAACATTTGTTTTCCTTTTCTTAATGCACATGTCTTTTAAAAATTTGGCATATGATGGGACTTGTTGAATGGTATCGAGAAGGGGCATATTTATCTGAACTTGATTAAACATTTCCCTAATCTTTTCCATTTGAGCATTGGTCTTGTTGGCTGCTAGCCTATTAGGAAATGGCACAATAGGACTGTGAGTTTGCTCAGCTGATTTATCCTTTTCATTAGACTAAAAGTGGATGGTTATGAACTTGATGATGAAGATGGATCATTTGAAACTTGTGGTGTAGTCACAGGAGGATTAGACACTGGATTGTTGAAAACTGGGGGATTAAAAACCTTATTATCAACTTGTTTTCCTGATCTTAGGATATGAACAGTGTTGCATTATTTGGAGTTATGTCCTCAGCTTCATTAATAGGGAAGGGGTTCTTTGGATTAGATAATGGCTGATTAGGCAATGTTCCATTTGTCTTTCATTAAGTGAATTAGCCAATTGACCTATTTGAAACTATAGCCTATTAATAGCTTGATTATGATTGTTCAACATTGAGGCTTGATTTTTGGACAAGTTTTCTATCATTTTCTCCAAATCTGTCATTTTCCTATTTTGCTGCTGATGTTGGTAAGCGAGCTAAAAATTGTGTTGGTAAGTCGGCTGGAAATTAGGTTGATGGTTTTGAGCAGCATATTGATGTGGAAACTATTGTCTTGGTTACTCAGGACCAGACTAACTCCAAGAAAAATTGAGATGATTCCTCCATCCCAGGTTGTACATCTTAGAGTAAGGATTGTAATTGGGTCTGGTATAGGCTGCATTCATACTGTCAGGGAACATCTATTGAGCTTGATATACTGGACACTCTCGAATAAGTGGGTCAAGGCATGGCAATAAGGGCAACCTGGACTTGGTATTTTAGTTGGGTTGACTCGTTTTTACTGGGTTTGGCTCCCTAGCCTCAAGTAGTTAATTGTGTGATTTTAGCCTCAGCTGCTATAGAGGACTCAATGGAGTGCATACCAGTTCTGAAAGTTGTAGGGTTGGTCTTTTCAGGGTAAGGCTCTCACTGAATGATTTTCTTAGTTAAGGCTTCATATAAGTACCAACCCTGGTCCTCATCTTTCTTTAAAAATTCTCCTTTACGCATAGTCTCAAGGAGTGTCTTGGTCTGGTAATCTAAACCGTCATAGAGAATTTGGCACTACCGCCACTTCTCTATTCCGTGGTGAGGACACTGGGCTAACAAATTGTTAAACCTTTCAAAATACTTCCAGAACGATTTATTGGTTTCTTGTCTATATTGCATAATGTTCTTCCTAATGAGGGCAGTCTTATGGATAGGGTAGAATTTCTTAAGGAACACCTTAACAAAGTCATTCCAGGATGAAATAGAATTAACAAGTAAGTTGTATAGCCACTTCTTGGTCATATCCTTAAGTGCAAAGGGTATAAATCTCAGTCTAACAACATCTTCCTCCAGTTGGGGAATTTTCGCCATGAAGCATACTTCTTCAAACTCCCGAATGAAGCAGTATGCATCCTCAAATTCTAAGCCATAGAACTTAGGGATGGTGTTTATGAATTAGGGCTTCAGCTTAAAGTTGTTTCCATTAGCTTCGGGTAATAGAAAATATGAGGCAAGTGAAGTATGAATCGTGTAAAACTTGTCCTGCAGTGAAATGTGATTGGTCATGACTGGATCTATCTCAGGAGGTGGTGTAGGTGCAAGTGGAGTGTTCCTAACTAGCCTTGATATAACTGGATTCTTGGACCACTCTTGCATGCACAACACAAACAACGTTCACCGAACAAACAAACGTAAAGAAAAAAATAACAAGCAATAAAACTAAAAACAATCACTAAGCCTATCTAGGATACCTGGATCTAGACGACTCCTAACTAGGCGATTCTCTGGGGAAGGTTGTTGCTTGAATTAGATCACCAGTTAATCAGTCGGGTTGGGGCAATATATGGTGGGAGGTATCCGTGCGTAAGAAACGGGCCTTAATTATGCAAAATTACGGCATCTTCGAGACTTAACCTCTTAATCCTCAACTTAGACACTGATTTGACTAGAGTATAATTTAAAACAAGCTCCAACCACAGTAATCTCTTATTGAGTCTGGATGTCCCTAGGAGCAAATGTCTATCAATGTTTAGATTAAGCTTGGGATTGTTAGTACTTGGAATTTTATTTTTGGGCTAAGAAATGGTGATAAAATTCCCACCTTATCTTGTTTATTTGGGTGATGCCCTTAGAGTTAATTTGTGCAAGTATACAGAATATGCAAACAAGATTCACTCAAAGGGATTAAATCAACCAAGAGATGAGCTATATGCTATGCGCATATACCTTACTCCAGCACTCTTCGATAGTAAAGTAAAAGAATTGAAAGGACACGCGCCTAGAATGCAAATGTCTAATCAATTTTTAAATTTTTAGCAAGCTTTTTACTGTTGGTTATTAGAAGGATCCTGATGATGGCATACAAAAAATAATTATTGCAATAAGCTAATTTTTGTAAAGCAAGCGACCTTGCAAAAAAAGATTGTCAGTAATCAGTTCTTTCTTGCCCGAAAAACGCGGCCATAGCTGAGAAAACGCGACAAGTTGGAGGGTACTTGGTCTCTTCTTTCTAGAGTAGAGACCCAAGACCACTTATATGTTACTGCAATACTTAGTTTCCTGTTTTCAAAACCTGTAACCTGTAACAGAGAAGAAAATTTCATTTAGTTCCAAAAACTAGGAAAAATCGTCACCCTCCTCGGCAACGACGCCAAAATTTTGTTAGATTGTGAAAAGAGTAGAAGTTTAGAGCAAACTGTGCAGGTTCGTATATCAAGGTCAAGCTCTGAGTATATATGTAATGTTAATGTGCTCCTTCGAACTACCATTTGTAGCAAAGTTTATACGAATCGTATCCTGAGGGAGGGTATGCGATGAAAGCTCTCTTAGTTCTTGTTGTTCTTATTTTTGGAAAGAAAATAAAAGTTCTTCTTTGTTCAAGAATTGAAAAACTAAAGTAAAAAAAGATGATGAAATTTTTGGTGTTGAGAAAAAGAACATGAAAACGAGGAAGGTAGAATGAAAATGGTGAATAAAATGGTGTTTGAAAAAGTAGAAAAGAAAATAGATTTTGTTTGAGAAGGAAAGATTTTAAAAATGATGAAATTTTTATCAAAGAGAAGGAAAGCCATGACTAACTAACAACTCTACACTACTAACTTACTAATCTATTGGATGAATTGTACCTCACATGAATTCATTGGCATTTTGTCCATCTTGATTCATCAAGTCAAAGAGTTGGCCCAATTTGTTGAAGTGTTCCTCTCTTAGCTTGGTTAAGTGGCCTCCTTGGATCATAGGCTCCCAATAGGTTCACAAGAATGGAACATAAGAATTTGAGATTCACAATTTAGGTATGCATTCAAGAATGTCAAGTTCATTAGATCATCAAAACCATAGTTTAGCTAGCATGAAATAAAAAGTTAGTGCATTAATTTGTTAGCATACTAAGGTGAACCCATCATCATGTTCCATCAAGGCTTTTCTAAAGAAATGAGACTCTAAATGAGGCACACATGAATCATATGAAAGGAATCACAAAACCTTCATTAAGATTAAAAATAACACTCATCTTCATTGAGAATTAAAGAGATTTGTAAAGCATGAGACTAGAAATATAAATATCCAATAAATCATATGAGTTAGCATCATTCAAGAGTTAGTAGTTAGTAGTTGTTAGATATTAGTTAGTCATGTTAGAAGGTTAGTTAGCCATGAAGAAGTAAAGCAAAGAAGAAAGCATAGTAGACTAAAGTGCAAAAATTAAAAGCTTGAAAGTAAAAGGAAAGAATTAAAAGAGTAATAAATTAGAGGAGGAAGATCATGAACTTTGCATTTGATTGTCACTCTCAATTACAGAGATTTCACTCTCATTCTCTCTCTTTTCTGAAATCTAAAAGGAAAAAATGAAATTACAATAGATGACTAACGGAGAACCTAAAGAAATTTTAATCCTTCTCCTAAAATTTATGACTATCTCCAACTGGTATCAACAGAGGCCCTGGGGGTCCTTATATAGGCACCAAGAGCTCATCGCTTTCAATCGCAAGCGCAAGATCAAACGCTGCATCAATGGTCCAAGACATGCCGTGGATTCGCTGCCAAATCCGCATTTTCGCGGCAGCATTTTGGCCGTTATGCCAGCGATCGCGCTGATTGACTGTCTCTGCCCAGATGTATTGTGGGAGCTTCTACAACTAAGAGAATATTCCCTGATTCATGGAAGATGAGGGCTTCTTTGGATTGGGCTCTATTTAATCTCCTTTAAATCCATTAATTGGCTTAGATTTGGGCCTTCTTCTCCATTAAAGAGTTGACCTAAAATTTAAGAGAAAAAGTCATTAAAAATCTCATTTTCATGATAATATGCATGAAAATATGATGCAAAATGATACAAAATTGAACAATAAGCACAATGGCGCGCCTGCGGGTGACGTCGGGCTCGCAGCGGAGACAAGGCTGGTCGGTCGACCCTCTGCGTGGGCCCTGGTGCACCTGCAGGCACCGCGAAGCTATCAGATAGCCTAGACTATTCAGACGACCCCTCTGCACGAGGCTTGGTGCCCCTGCGGACCACCCAAGCCCACGACCAAGGCTGGACCGCTTGGCTGACCCTCTGCACGGGCCCTAGCACCCTACAGGTGGTGCCGAGCTCGTAGTAGAGGTTGAACAGCTCAGGCAGCCAACCAACTGGCAGTGAGCATGCCCAAAAGAGGCCATGTCTGGACTTTGGACTCACGAACTATGAAAGTAGAATCACACTGCTCAGATTAATTTGCAAATTCTATTAGTCTCAGTTGTGGAAATGGTACTTTGTGTGGTCCACTCTCTCAATTGGACAGACATTGCAGGGTAAGATGAGGCTAAGGAGAATTCTTGCAAGTATATAATCATTTAATGGTTTTTTCGGATTAAGACGGGCTTGTACACAAGCTGAAACCACCCTTGGATCTGTTTTGACCAATTTTTTATGTACATATCTGACTTAAAAACTGTAAATTAAATGCTCCTAATTTAAAAAAAGGAAGAGTGAGAGGTGGAGTTTTAGTGGTGCAATTTTTATCATAATTCGGCTCCAAACAATACCGTAATTTATTCAGCGTAATAGATTTACGATTTTTAAAATTTAGTCCGAGGCACGGGAGATGATTCCGAGCATCGCGCAAAATCTAGATCCTGCTATGAACAAAGTTTTTATTATCTTAATTTTCTCATTACTACGAGAGTAATATGTTATTCTTCTATGATTTCAAATACAATGTAACCTAAAAAGTGAACTTCTATAATGTTTAGGATATGGGTTCCTCCAAATATATCGTTCACTTACTGAAATATGATAACTAAATGGAAGCAATTAATATACGTGGCGCAAAAAGATCCATTATTTGATTAACGCAGGCGATATCTTGACAGAAAATCCAACCTACGATTAGTTTCTTTTTTATGAAAATCCCAGAGTAAAACTTTTGTAGTATTCATTGGTGCATAAGAGCGTTGTGCAAATGTTAGCCACTCATAGGCTTTACCTGAAGCTCCAAATCAAGTAACATATGGCACAACCGAATGTGGAATGCAACTCTCCACGTTGAGAGCGCAACTTTAATATATGCGTAAGTATAATGCTAGGGCAAAGGTTCCATATACTGGGAATTCTTGTAAGAAAGTGAAACTAAGAAGACCAAACGTAATAAGTGTATTGGGAAGAAGGGCGAAACTGGGAATGCTTGTTACAGTTGAGGAGATTTGGGTCACTTTGCGTGGGAATGCCCGTAGCAAAGGGGAAAAAAAATACTCACTCCACTTTATTGTTATGATTTTAACATGATATTAAAGTTTTTGCTGCCTAAAATTATTGATTCTCCCTATTTGTGGGTGGCAGACTCAGGGTCATTGACCAAGTAGTATGGAAAAGAGATGGAATCATGGAATACCAACATGTTCTGGTAAAGAAATAGGCGACTGTTCATGGTGGCTCTAGTGTTAAAGTTATCAAAACAATCAAGCCAGTTTTTAGATGCAGGTCTACCTTGATCCTTCATAATGCCCTTCATGTCCCTCGAATTCAGAGAAATCTCCTCTTCGTTTCAAAGCTTTAGCCTTAGGTTTAAGTGTAGAATTTCATCAAAACAATTTTTCATTGAACTTATTTTTTATCGATAGTTAGTAGGGTCTTTGTCATATTAGTTTGTTCTGTGTAAACTTGACTCATCTTAGTAGTTTTACAAGTAAAGTATATCCTCACTCTGTGGATGTTGAGAATGATTTTATTATTTGGGATACCACACTAGGACACATTAGGCCTAAGAGGAGGACCTGGATGGCTTGAGGTGGATTACTTGGTCTGCTCGCTTCAGTCACCATGCTCACCTGCGAAAAATATCCTTAGCCAAGTCTACTAGAAGACTATTTAGCAAAGCCAAATGCGCATTTGTGTCACTCTATCTTATTCATTCTTACGTTTGTCGACTCTTTAATATGAAGGCTCAAAACAGATGCTCCTACTATCACATTTATTGATGATTTTTCGTGATACGATCACGTTTATCTGACCTCCCATAAGTCTGAAGCACTGGAACGCTTTTAGCTTACTTGGCAGAGGTAGAGAACAGACTCAACAAAAAAGTGAAAACTGAAAATCACCTAGAGGGGGGGTGAATAGGTGATTATGCTAATCTAATGAACTTAATGTGAAATTTAAAAACTATTGCAATTAACAAGTGATGCACACTCAAATAAGCCAAGCAAATAATTATGAATGAACAATATGAATAGATGCAAGGCACAATAGAGAGAGAGAGAGTAAGAGCCAAGGGATCAAGCGCAAACAACAAGATATGTTTCGAGGTTCGAGCACCCAGCTCTACATCCCCGCCTTCACCCAGAAGGATTTTAAGTCCACTAGCTTGTCCACAAAGGACTCCCACAAAGGGAACCTCCACCGAGAATTTGGAGCAATAACAATTACAAGGAGTACCCAACTCCTCCCTTTACAAACACAACCTCCTCCTTGAGGCACAACTCCAAGCCAACAAACAATCACCTCACAACTTGAGGGATTAGCATGAAGCAACACAAGGATCACCTCACCACTTGAGGGATACAACCCAAATGCACAACCTCCTCAACACAATGAGGGAAAGGCACAAAGCCAAGCAAAGATAGGGTTTTCAACTTGGTGGTCTAAACAACAACCACAAACAATTTCTTCCCACACAAAGGTCCTATAGAATGAGATAGTAGATGTAGCTCAAGTGTGGAGAAAACCAAAGGAATGGAAATCAAAAACTCAAAGAAAATCTTTGGGAAAAAGTTAGAAACCAAGATGAAGAAATTGAATCAAAATCTTTTCCCAAAAACCTTTCTTGATTTTCCAAACCCTAGCAAAAACACCAAATAGATTGTTCAATTTAAAGCCCAAAAACTTCTTTTGATTGCTGTGAAAAACACTAGAGAGTCAGGAAAAATTAGCACCAAAAATCTTATAGAAAACATGCTATTAATGGGGTATTTATAGCCCCCAGAAAAATATACCCGTTGGCAGCAGAAACTGCCAAAAATGACCTATCGGTCGACCGTCCAACGGTCAATTTTGACCGTTGGCAGCTACCGGTCGACCGTGCGGTCGACCGTCCCCAGAACCAGAGAGCAACGGCTCTCTGGGCGGTCGATCGTCCGGTCGACCAAAACAAACAGAGAGCAACCTACTCTCAGTCGGTCGACCGTGCGGTCGACCGGCTCAAGGGGCAGCCAGCGTGCACGTATCCGTGCACGTCGATCGACCGCTATGGTCGACCAGCCTAGCCTGGCAGCTGCTGATCAGGGAAAAATTGGATTTTTAAAGACTTAAAAAAATTCCCATAAAATCTCTAAAATTCCACAAAAAATAGTTTTCTCATTTATATTGAAATACAAACTTGTGTTAAAAAAGTTTAACACAAATCTCAAACATTTTGAACTATTTTTGTATTATAGAAATTTTGCCAAAAACCAAAAACTGTATTTTCTAAAAACTTGAATTTTTGAATAGAAAATACGTTTTGTCCAAAACTCATCCAAATACAAAAACATGATATTAAACAACATTTAGGCATGATGTATATGGATATAATCCTATATACATGAAACATATATATATCCATGTTTTTGACATTATTTTCAAGATATGTTTTGTTAAAAATACCAAAACATAAAACACATGAATAAGTAAGTCAAAACTAAGTTTGTCTAGGAAATTTAGCATGCATGTATATAGAACAAATCTAATATACATTAAACCATGTAAACTTGTTTTGAATCTATCTATTCATGCAAACCAAGATCAGTTAAACCAAAAACGGAAAAACCGAAAACCAATATTCAAAACATGAAACGTGTGTGTTTTGTGAACTTGAGCATATCATATACTATTTCTATCTTTACAATTTGGATCTAAACACAAAACTAAACTATAGTACCGATGTCTTCTTGTAGAGCGCCATCTCCAAGCCGACTCGATCCAAAACTCCTTGATCCACCGAGCAAGTGCTATATATGATCTTTGACGCTCGGGCTCTTGAATCAACATGTGAAAGCTTCCAAATCATCTTGTTGAAGCTAATCACCTTCTAATAACTTGATTAATGATCTGAAACTAAAATCACAAGATTATTAGTACACATAACTACATGAGTTAATCATCATCAAAACTAGAGTGGAAGGCCTCTGGGCCAACAATCTCCCCCTTTTGATGATGACAAAACTCATGGAGTTATATATGCATGGATCAAAGTTAAGCTTCAAAGAAGCTCCCCCTTAACTCATGCATAAAACAAATAAACATAAATATGCAATGAATGACAATGCATAATCATGCATAAAACAATAAATGGCTCTGGATACCAATGAAATGTTTAAAAACAAAACATACTCTAGATACCAATTAAAATTAAACTAAATTAAACTTAATATATGCAAAACATAAACATGCATATATAAAACTTCTCAAATAATTCCCCCTTTTTTGTCAATCATCAATAAAGGGGTAAAAATCAAAACAAAATAAAATCTTCTCCCCCTTTTAATACAAAGAAACACTCATCAATAAGGGGTAAAAGCAAAACCAAATAAATTTTTTTCTCCCCCTTTTTGTTCGAAACCATGAATCAACAAAAGGGTTAATAAAGACAATGTTCTCCCCCTTGTCTAAAACAAAAACAAAACTAAATAAGGGTGACTATCAATTAAGATATCAAGTGAAAATATGTCAAAGTAGCATTTTGATACTAATTGAAAGGAAACATAAAAACATTGATACCAATTATAAGAAAACAATCTTGATACCAATTGAAATTAAACATAACAAATTTTGAATTTCTAAATAAAGATTTTGATATCAATTGTAAATATTTTTCATTTTGAACATATGATACCAAATTGAAATTTATAATCATAAAGTATGGGAGAGGAAATCAAATACCAATTGAAAGATGAAATACAATTTTTCTCCCTCTTTATAAATTACAAAAAACATGCAAAGCTTGTATATGGATACCAATTGAAAACTAGTCAAATTGAAACAAGATAGTCATTATAAAACAAGCTTTATCCTGATCAAAATTTGTGCTCTAAGATATATGAATATAATAAGCACAAATAAAAACATATATATGTATGAAAATTAGATACCAATTGAAATTGATACTCTTTAAAGTGTAAGCATACATATACAAAAAATATATGAGTATACAAAAATGTCAATATTGATACTAATTGAAAGAATTTTAATGATACCAATTGAAATAACAATAATATCAAATGTATATCTCATATTACCTAGCCTCCCAATCATGTTCAAGTTTAAAATGATTTTCACTATCAAGCATACATGAGCATGATCTCCCATCCAACCACCTTTAGATGGTAGGGGTTTTCAAAATTAGGTTTGAAAATAAGGTACGTTTGAAAATCTCTACCACAAGAAGAATACGAACTAGTTAAATGGGAAATCTTGTTAACTAGTACGAAATCCTTCAAGAAAGGAATAAAACAAAATTATTTTTCATGAAACACATGTAATTCACAAGAACACTAAACACTCAAAAATCCATAAAGCCCGTATCATAGTCTCATGAAAACAAATCATGAGTAAACTAATAAAGTGAGTGTACAAGTATAATGTGACACATATCAACATGAAAATATTCAATTCAGCTCATATGAAATTCCTTAAGAACATGAAAACATGAAAAACTAGATTTTCATTACCAAATTGAAATCACCTAAAAACATGAAAATCATCAAAACGATTTAAACTTCAAGTCATATGTATGTTTTGACAACACAAAAAGTATACATACATATCCCTAAACACAATTTGAGTCCATAATAAAGATTTGCATGAAAAGCAAATGACTCAAGGGGTATACATGTATATCTTAAAGTTTGGCAAAATAAACATATACATGAAGTGAAAACACATGATCATAAAACATGTCCAAAATAGGGAATACAAGTTTGAATGCATGAATCATCAAAACTAGATTATACTAGCACATCTAATGGGTACAAATGAACACCCAAGCACAAACATATATAAAGATTTATTTGTGACCCATTTATGTACAAGTATAAATTCTAGTCTTAATGAAAACTAACATCTAAACAAGTAATCAAATCATTAAGCATAAAACGGGATATAAATCAATCATGAAAATCATAAACATGATCATTGTGTAAATCCACATGCTATTAGAATCATGATATACATAATAGATAAAAAAATGGTGAGAACACAACATATGGGTCCATATAAACATGGGTGATCTTAAAAGCTATGCATGCATGTCAATGATCTAAGAGTCATAGCATTTAACATAATAAACTCTAAACATCAAAAAACATGAGATATCAAAACAAGAATCATAAACACATATGATCATCATGCACATGCATTAGATCTAGGACATACATATTAGTTTAAAAAAAAATAAAGTGAGAACACAAAGATAGGTCCATGGGTGTCTCAAGTAACTAAACATGTATATCACTAATCTAAATCATATGGCATAATCATAATAAACAATAAAACATGACATGCTATAAAATGATGAACGTGAAAAGCATGCAAATGTAAACGGGAGTTAGAGATCGATACCAAAACCGATGAGGGCACCTCTCTAGTTCTCCAAACCAATGGTGGTCCTCTCCACCAAACTTCCCTTGAAAGTGATGCATCCACATTTGTTTTCTTTTAAGCACGGAACACATCCACTTCAAGGCACCACTACTCTCACGTGATGCGAGAGCCCACACCTACATCAAAAATTTAAGGGTGGTCTTTGGTACCCATTTCTTTTGGGTCCATAGGGGTTAGTATCTTTCCTAACCCAAACAAGATTATTTGCTAAATTTTCAATATGTAAACGATCATAGCAAAATCTAGTAAGGTGGCCTTTTCGACCACAATGTGTACATGTGTACACATGGGCATACATAGTGTGAAGTTTGTGATCGTGATGAGCATGTGTATGCCGTGATGAGTGTGCATGCAAAGATGGACCTTGTTTCTTACGAACCAAGGTTTCCAAGCGTGAATGATTTAAAGTACATTGGCTCAAAGTGGAGCCTAAACAATCAACAATTTTCTTCAAAATATTTATATCATTTTCAATAGTAGAAGATAAAGTAGAGCATGCAATGAATGTGCTAGGTGAATCTACACTATCATGGCAAACATGAGAATCTATATCAATTTTAAAGATTTATTTTTCTTCAAAACCAAATCCAATTCTTTTGTAATGAAATCAATTTCATTTTTCAATGCAAGGTTATCTTTTAACAAAATCCAATTTTGAAGATAAAACCTCATTGTTTTTCACAACATCATCACAATCACTTTTGCTTTTCAAAACATCAATCTCTTTTAGGGCAAGGTCTAGTTGAGATCTTAGTGAGTCACGTTCACTAGTAATCTCTTCCTTCTCTTGAAAAACCGATTCAAAAGTTGAGCACAAATCCTTCATTTCTTCTTTTAATTCAAAATGATTCTTTTTCAAAAGATTATGTTTTTCCAAAAAAATTTCAAGCTTTGTGGCAAGTTCCATATTTAGGGTTTGAGCTTCTAAACAACCATCGCAATAGGAACTAGAGCAATCATCTAGTTGAGAAACCGATTGTGCCTCAAGGGAGTCTTTCCCTTGGACCATGAGGCAATGCTCGTCGGACATGTCTCTCCTAGATCTTCTCAACTTGTTGATGATCCTTGGTAGCTCGGAGAAGTCAATATGCTCCAAACTGCAAAAGCCGATTCATAATGATCAAACACGGTAAAAGATCTTCATTAAGAGATGCTCTAAGTGTTTTAAGTGCTAATACATTTGCCTTTTTATGCTTGCTATGATTTGGGTAGGATTCATTAGTAGTGGCTTGATAAACTAGATGTCCTAGGTTTTTCAAATGGCTACTCATAATGGCCTTCCAAACATCAAGTCTAAAAAAGTCAAACATAGGAGGGCTATCCATGAGTGCAAACTAAATGTGTGCAAATGAAAAATGCAAATGAAGATTAGTAAACCAAGATCTCACTCCTAGGTGGTTAAACCTAAATATCAGGAGCGGAGGCTCTGATACCAATTGAAAATCACCTAGAGGGGGGGTGAATAGGTGATTATGCTAATCTAATGAACTTAATGCGGAATTTAAAAACTAATTGCAATTAACAAGTGATGCACACTCAAACAAGCCAAGCAAATAATTATGAATGAACAATATGAATAGATGCAAGGCACAATATATAGAGAGAGAGAGCAAGAGCCAAGGGATCAAGCACAAACAACAAGATATGTTTCGAGGTTCGAGCACCCAGCTCTACATCCCCGCCTTCACCCAGAAGGATTTTAAGTCCACTAGCTTGTCCACAAAGGACTCCTACAAAGGGAACCTCCACCGAGAATTTGGGGCAATAACAATTACAAGGAGTACCCAACTCCTCCCTTTACAAACACAACCTCCTCCTCGAGGCACAACTCCAAGCCAACAAACAATCACCTCACAACTTGAGGGATTAGCACGAAGCAACACAAGGATCACCTCACCACTTGAGGGATACAACCCAAATGCACAACCTCCTCAACACAATGAGGGAAAGGCACAAAGCCATGCAAAGATAGGGTTTTCAACTTGGTGGTCTAAACAACAACCACAAATAATTTCTTTCCCACACAAAGATCCTATAGAATGAGATAGTAGATGTAGCTCAAGTGTGGAGAAAACCAAAGGAATGGAAATCAAAAACTCAAAGAAAATCTTTGAGAAAAAGCTAGAAACCAAGATGAAGAAATTGAATCAAAATCTTTTCCCAAAAAACCTTTCTTGATTTTCCAAACCCTAGCAAAAACACCAAATAGATTGTTCAATTTAAAGCCCAAAAACTTCTTTTGATTGCTGTGAAAACACTAGAGAGTCAGGAAAAATTAGCACCAAAAATCTTATAGAAAACAGGCTATTAATGGGGTATTTATAGCCCCCAGAAAAATATAGCCGTTGGCAGCAGAAACTGCCAAAAATGACCTATCGGTCGACCGGTCGGTGATTGTGATCCAATATTGCATATTTTACCACATTATTCCCATGCATTTTTGTAATAAATATATGATTTTTACTCATCTTCTCTATATATTTGCAGATTCACACTCTAATGGAGAGATAATCCAATAATCACTTTAATTAGCAATAATTAAAGGGATTAAATCCAAGATTAAGATAAAGCCCAAATTTGAATCCAAGATCCAGAGAGATCCGCGTAACAACTGAAGATTCCAGAAGGCCACGTGGATAACAACCTAACAACCAAATCGTACCAGAAAATCTGGGCTCAACGGCCCAGATCTTGCCGCAAATCTTGGGATTTTCCCGCGCTTTTGCGGCGGTTTCGGGGTTGTTGGATCTCGGATTTTGCGCCAACAACCTGGATATCGAAGCTTCTCCAGAGGTCTATAAATACTTCATTTGGACTTGCGAGCAAAGACTGAATGGAGAAGAGAGGAAAATCATTAGTTGTTGTAATTTTGTTTAGTTTTTCTCTAGGTTTAGTTCTTTAGATCCCTCTTCTTCTTCCCTAGAATTCATTGTAAAAGAGAGAGATTGTGAGAGAGAGAGCTTGTGTAATCAAGGGTGACAACTTGAAGCTATGCAAGGATTGATCCATTCTCTTTCCTCTACTTGAGCTTGGTTCTAGTTTACTTGCTTTCTTTATGTGCTTTCTTTATTGCTTTCTTTAATTCCTTGCAATTTACTTCATGCTTTGTTTTACTTCTCTAATGGCTTTTAGCTAATCTTTCTCCATGTACTAGCTAACCACTAGCTTGCCATCTTCACTAACTCATGGGTGATTGCTTTATTTCATCTTGCAAGTTGGATGGTCTTCTCTTCTCCGATGGGTTAAACCACCCTTCATCTACATGAGAAAGTAATTAGATCAACACGCAAGACGAAACCTACGCCGATGGAGTGACAACATGAGGCACGCCTTCACTATCACGGAGTTTAGTAAGTATTGGTAAGGTAGTAAGGTAAGCTAGTCATGGTTTGATTCTTCAAGTTTTCATTCTTTTTAGTTGTTAGTCCAAATCCCAATCTTCTTTGATTTCTTTCCACTCTTCCATCATGAACATATCCATCCTTTCTTTCATTTCTTGTTCCATGATTGTTTTATTCTATTAAGCATAGAAGACACTTCGTTTACATTTCTTCACTACGATTCGTAACGCTTCTATCGCTAGCTCTCCCTGAGAATCGACTCGGTATAGCCTTATGCTATAACGGAGATAAGAAAGGGTACATTGAACATTTAAATACATTTGTGGAACTCCACATTTACATACACCTTTCTCGTCTTAATCAAAATGGCGCCGTTGCCGGGGAGAGCAATGGATTTTCTTTAAAGTGAAGAACTAAACGAATCTTCTTCTCTGTTGCAGGTTACAGGAGAAGAAAACAGGAAAATTTGCATTGCAGTATACATATAAGTGGACCTGGGCCTCTGCTCTCGAAAGCAGAGACCAGGATCCCTCAGTTTTGCCGCAGATTCGGGACTTTTGCCGCAGATCTGCGGCAATTCTGAGTTGACTACTCACAAATTTTCTGCAGGGGCTCTGATTCTGCAAAATACATCTGCTGCTATACTTGAAATCCTGTATTTTTCACCTATTACCTGCTAATTTAATCAACAGTAAAAAATTGGTTGAAATTGTTAAAAATTGTTTAGACATTTGCATTCTAGGCATGTGTCTTTCAATTCTTTACTTTTACTGTTGAAGAGTGCTGGAGGCAAGGTACGTTTCGCATTGCATATAGACTAGGAATCATCTCTTACTTGATTTTCATGCTTTGAGTGAATTCTAGTTATATATTCTTGTACACTTGCACAAATCAATTTTAAGGGCATAACCTGTAAATAAGATAAGGTGGGGAGTTCATTACCCTTTCCTTAGCCCGAAAATCATTTTCCCAAGCACTCACTAACCCAAGCCTAATTTAATAAAAAAAAAGTAGACGTTGGCCCTAGGGACATCTCGGACTCATTTAGGAGATTATCCTAAGGGGGAAAAGTGTTGGAATTTAACTCTTGCAAAATCAGTGTCTAGGAAAGGGGTTGAGGGCCGAAAGCCCGAAGGTTGCTGGTTACTTAATTAAGGAACGTCTCTGACGGAAAACCTCCCACCAACCTTACCCTTCCCTGGCTGATTAGCTTGTGGTTAGAGT
Organism: Agave tequilana; assembly: GCA_038442645.1. Taxonomy (NCBI): domain Eukaryota; kingdom Viridiplantae; phylum Streptophyta; class Magnoliopsida; order Asparagales; family Asparagaceae; genus Agave; species Agave tequilana. The sequence continues at coordinate 95,214 of JAVJIF010016189.1, read as the reverse complement.
CTACACTAAACCTCCCGTGGACAGTCTATCAGTTAGGAGTCGTCTAGGTCCTAAGTCTACACTAACTTAGGTTAGAATTTTTTTTTCTTTTGTTTGTTTGTTTGTTTGTTTGTTTTTGTTTGTATTGTGTGATATGGCTTACAATTACAATTCTTTCCATCCTAATAATAATCCATATTTCACACCATCTCCATATTCGGATAATTCCAACCCGGTGTTTTATAATATGCACCAACCAAATACACCGGGTTGGCCTTATCCGAATCAATATGACCCATACCCCCCATCTAATAATTATAATTTCCATAATAATTTCAACTCTTCACCGAGTAATTGGGGATTCACGTACCCCGAGTCAAATTCTTAAATTCCTTGTCCACCATATTCACCTTGTCCACAGTATTCATTTTCCGATTCCACTTCATATACTCCTTGTTCTGAACCACCATTTGAAGAAAAATCTGAGTTACTAAGGAGTTTAGAAGCCAATTTACAGAGAGCTGAGCAGACACTTCCAGAACCATTTGCCTCTCCAATTCCACAGTATTTTCAAGAGTCTTACTCAGTTCCACCTCTTCATAATGAACAACCATTTATGAGTAATGATTTCTTGTGTGAGTCCACTCTTCCATCACCACACATTTTTGACTCACAATTTCACCATCACTTCCAAGACAACACTTCATCTTTTCATCCAAATAATGAAATCCTCAATTATGGAAAGATGCTTGAAGACATGACTCATGCTCAAAATGCTAGAACTCGTGACATAGATTTGATGATCCAAAGTCTTCATTCTCATCCTATTTCTAATGTCACTAGCCACTCTGTTAAATCCAAAGAGTCATGTAGTCTTGGAAGTCCAGATTCTATTTCAGCACACTCACATGAACTTGTCCAACCTTCAGATCCCATAGACATTTTGGCAAGTTTTCCTTTCCTGAAATTGAACTTGACCATGATCCTGAACTTCCACTTGATGATTCAAGTTTACTTTCTGATTCAATCATGACTTCCATATCCTTACCTGATTTCAATCCATTTCCCAAGTCAGAATTGGATCCAGTACCTATCCATTGTGAAATTGAATCACCAATATTTTATGATGATCACATTGAACTTGACCAATTCTACACTTCTAAAAATTCCATTGATAAATTGGCAAGTTCACATTTTATTGAACTACATGAGGAATGTGATCTTGAACCCCAACTTAGTGATTCAATTCTTTTTCCTGAGTTAGTAATGACTCCGGTATCTTTACCTCACTTCAATCTTTTCCCGGAGTCGACATTGGATCCTTTCCCAATTCACAATGAAGTTGAATCACCCATCTTTAAGGATCATGTCGAACTTGACCAATTATACCTTTTTGAAGATCCTATTGATAAATTGGCAAGTTCTCATTTTTGTGGAATTGAACTCAATGCGGAATGTGACTTTGACCCTCAAGTTTGTGATTTAGTTCAAATACCTGAATCATTATTGACTCCTGTTTTGTTACCCAATTTGAGTAACATTTTAGAGTCAGTTTTGATTCCCAACCCTCCTGAACTTGAATCACTAATCTTAGATAGTCACATTCCATCATGGGGTCATGATTGTGGACTTGAGTTTCATTTTCTTGACTTGGACCAAATTCCTGAACTCACTTCGACTCCTGAAACTTTACTTGACTTCATTCACTTCCCTGAGTCGGTAGTAATTCCTGTCCTTCCTGAGTCCAAGTCAACCATTCTATCATTTCATATTCCATTTTGGGACAAGGATCTTGATGAAAATGACTCAGAAATTATTTTGAAAATTTGGAAATTAGATGGGGTCATGTACATAATAAAAATCATACATGCACACATCATTCTTGTGGGTCTTATTCTTGAAATTTCTGGTGGGTTCCTGAAAACCCAACGTAAAGTTGATTGGGCCATGTTCCGTGGACCAATCAGACCACCACCGGAACCACCACCTTAAGGTAATTTTTTTCCTTCCCTCTTCATTTTTGTTTCATGCTTACATATATCATGATGCATTGAGGACAATGCATGAAATAAGTGTGGGGGAGGGTTTACTAACATAGAATTTTTAGATCTTCTTTCTTTTACACTTCTTTTTAGAAATAAATAATAAAAAAAAGAAAAAAAAACTTTTTGAAATAAGAGACAAAGTTTAGATCTATTTTTAAGAAAATTAAGATGTCTCTTAGAAATTAAGAAAGCCTTAATTATGACATCTTAAACCTAGTTGAAATAATAGATCTTGTTTGAGATTATAGGCTAAGTAAGTAAAATGGTGAGATATTTTTATCTTGAATTTTTTGCCTTAGATAATATGCACTTTACACTTACACATTTCTTGGGATGGAGACAAAGACCAAAAATGCCATATAAATAAAAAAAAAGCGAAAAAAATATATAAATAAAAGATCACTTATTAAGCTGGATAACTATGCCTCAAGAAGCATGGTTACTCACGCCTAACGGTGATCTCACTTATTAAGCTGGATAATTGTGCCTCAAGAAGCATGATTATTCACGCCTAACGGTGATTATAAATAATCCCCTTTAGTTTTGTGGCCTTTTTCACTCGAGTCCTTTAACCCGAGGGATGTTTTCTCATTTGGTGCCCTAGAACCATCTGGTTTGGGAGTCATCGGTTATAGGCTCTTTACATGGGTGAACTAGAAAGCCTAAGAAAACTAAGGGAAGAAAAAAAAAAAAAAGAGAAAAAGAAAAAAAATAAATAAATAAATGGCTTGATGGTTGGAGTTGAAATCCCAGAAATTTTCACTGAGCACGGTGTGCATATTATCTAGGTTTTATGAAAGATAAAGTATTCAATCCAATTTTGAATTCTTACCTTAATTAAAAACAAGATCTTGCATGGATACTAAGTTTAAGGAAGAATAATTATAGGTGGACTTATGACCTAGGATCACTTATATTTTTGCAAAAATAGTTCGTAAACTTATCTCTTATTCAAAATGCGTTTTCAAAACACTAACATTTGTTTTCTTTCTTTATGGATTTTGTGGGTGTAATCCGCTGAAAACCCTCAGGAGACAACACTCCTCCTCTAGGGTAACCTAGAGGTTTAACGGCTTGTTGCACACGCTCAGTGCAATCGCGTCACCTGCGAAAGTGGTGTAATAAAATTGGTAGTTAGGATTTTCTTTTCTTTTTCTTTGTTTTGCTCGGGACGAGCAAAAGAATAAGTGTGGGGGTGTGATTGTGATCCAATATTGCATATTTTACCACATTATTCCCATGCATTTTTGTAATAAATATATGATTTTTACTCATCTTCTCTATATATTTGCAGATTCACACTCTAATGGAGAGATAATCCAATAATCACTTTAATTAGCAATAATTAAAGGGATTAAATCCAAGATTAAGATAAAGCCCAAATTTGAATCCAAGATCCAGAGAGATCCGCGTAACAACTGAAGATTCCAGAAGGCCACGTGGATAACAACCTAACAACCAAATCGTACCAGAAAATCTGGGCTCAACGGCCCAGATCTTGCCGCAAATCTTGGGATTTTCCCGCGCTTTTGCGGCGGTTTCGGGGTTGTTGGATCTCGGATTTTGCGCCAACAACCTGGATCTCGAAGCTTCTCCAGAGGTCTATAAATACTTCATTTGGACCTGCGAGCAAAGACTGAATGGAGAAGAGAGGAAAATCATTAGTTGTTGTAATTTTGTTTAGTTTTTCTCTAGGTTTAGTTCTTTAGATCCCTCTTCTTCTTCCCTAGAATTCATTGTAAAAGAGAGAGATTGTGAGAGAGAGAGCTTGTGTAATCAAGGGTGACAACTTGAAGCTATGCAAGGATTGATCCATTCTCCTTCCTCTACTTGAGCTTGGTTCTAGTTTACTTGCTTTCTTTATGTGCTTTCTTTATTGCTTTCTTTAATTCCTTGCAATTTACTTCATACTTTGTTTTACTTCTCTAATGGCTTTTAGCTAATCTTTCTCCATGTACTAGCTAACCACTAGCCTTGCCATCTTCACTAACTCATGGGTGATTGCTTTATTTCATCTTGCAAGTTGGATGGTCTTCTCTTCTCCGATGGGTTAAACCACCCTTCATCTACATGAGAAAGTAATTAGATCAACACGCAAGACGAAACGTACGCCGATGGAGTGACAGCATGAGGCACGCCTTCACTATCACGGAGTTTAGTAAGTATTGGTAAGGTAGTAAGGTAAGCTAGTCATGGTTTGATTCTTCAAGTTTTCATTCTTTTTAGTTGTTAGTCCAAATCCCAATCTTCTTTGATTTCTTTCCACTCTTCCATCATGAACATATCCATCCTTTCTTTCATTTCTTGTTCCATGATTGTTTTATTCTATTAAGCATAGAAGACACTTCGTTTACAATTCTTCACTACGATTCGTAACGCTTCTATCGCTAGCTCTCCCTAAGAATCGACTCGGTATAGCCTTATGCTATAACGGAGATAAGAAAGGGTACAGTGAACATTTAAATACATTTGTGGAACTCCACATTTACATACACCTTTCTCGTCTTAATCAGTCGGTCGACCGTCCAACGGTCAATTTTTGACCGTTGGCAGCTACCGGTCGACCGTGCGGTCGACCGTCCCCAGAACCAGAGAGCAACGGCTCTCTGGGCGGTCGACCGAAACAAACAGAGAGCAACCTGCTCTCAGTCGGTCGACCGTGCGGTCGACCGGCTCAAGGAGCAGCCAGTGTGCACGTATCCGTGCACGTCGGTCGACCGCTACGGTCGACCGGCCTAGCCTGGCAGCTGCTGATCAGGGAAAATTTGGGTTTTTAAAGACTTAAAAAAATTCTCATAAAATCTTTAAAATTTCACAAAAATAGTTTTCTCATTTTATATTGAAATACAAACTTGTGTTAAAAAGTTTAACACAAATCTCAAACATTTTGAACTATTTTTGTATTATAAAAATTTTGCCAAAAACCAAAAACTGTATTTTCTAAAAACTTGGATTTTTGAATAGAAAATACGTTTTGTCCAAAACTCATCCAAATACAAAAACATGATATTAAACAACATTTAGGCATGATGTATATGGATATAATCTTATATACATGAAACATATATATATCCATATTTTTGACATTAATTCCAAGATATGTTTTGTTAAAAATACCAAAATATAAAAACACATGAATAAGTAAGTCAAAACTAAGTTTGTCTAGGAAATTTAGCATGCATGTATATAGAACAAATCTAATATACATTAAACCATGTAAACTTGTTTTGAATCTATCTATTCATGCAAACCAAGATCAGTTAAACCAAAAACGGAAAAAACCGAAAACCAATATTCAAAACATGAAACGTGTGTGTTTTGTGAACTTGAGCATATCATACCATTCTAATCTTTACAATTGGATCTAAACACAAAACTAAACTATGGTACCGATGTCTTCTTGTAGAGCGCCGTCTCCAAGACGACTCGATCCAAAACTCCTTGATCCACCGAGCAAGTGCTATATATGATCTTTGACGCTCAGGCTCTTGAATCAACATGTGAAAGCTTCCAAATCATCTTGTTGAAGCTAATCACCTACTAATAACTTGATTAATGATCTGAAACTAAAATCACAAGATTATTAGTACACATAACTACATGAGTTAATCATCATCAAAACTAGAGCGGAAGGCCTCTGGGCCAACAAAAACACTCAGGACTGATCGTGATTGTGAATATCTATCTGATAAGCTCAGGGACCTATATGACCAGAGGGGGATCGTCTGATAGCTAACTACCCCTTACAAACTACAAGAAAATGACATGGCTGAACATAGGAATAGGACCTTGCTCGATATGGTTTGGTCTTTGGTGATGCAAGTGAATCATCCAATAACATTTTGGGGAGATATGCTATTGACTGATGCCTATACATTGAATCGTGGGCCTTCCAAGTCCACACCCTATAAACTATAGACTGAAAATAAGCCCAATCTGGGATACTTGTAGCCATGGGACTTAGCGGTTTATGTGCAAACCACTTCCCACCCAAATAGGAAGCTGCACTCAAGGGGGAAGAAGCGCATATTTTCCATTATTTGAAACATTAGAATGGGTATGTGGTCCTTGGGGAGCAAGAAAATGGAAGTGTGACTGAGATTAAGTCACGGGATGTGATTTTCTTAGAAAAAGAGTTTTCTGCAAGAATAAGGCATGCTGGGATTCGATATTGTATGAGTTGGATGAAAGCGCAACAAGTTGCTCAGTTGAGCAAGAGAATTTTAAGCCTACACTTCCTGTGAACAGCGAGAGCAATAGTTCTATAAATGATGTAGTGCCACCATCACAGAATCTCAAATGCTATGTCAAAGCAACTATAACATTATCCCTTGTTCTCGTTTTGAGATGGAGAAGGAAATGTGTATGGTGGCACCGCAAGATAGTGCAGATTGATTATGTCATAGAGGTTCTCTCCAGACCTAATGCAAGGAATGAATGGATGCCATGATAGAGAAAATGGAGTCTATGCAGACAAACCAGGTTTGGGACTTGGGAGATCTACCTATTGGACGCAAGGCCATTTGGAACAAATGGGTTCTCAAGATCAAATGAAAGGCAAATGGATCTATTAAGAGGTATAAGGGATGCCTTGTGGTGAAAGGATACACCCAACGAGAGGGGTAGACTACAAGGAAACTTTCTCCCTGGTTGTCAGGTATGCTTCGATTCGCGTGATTTTGGCGTTAGTCGCTTGCATGGATTTGGAAGTTGTCCAAATGGACGTTAAGACGACTTTCCTTCATGGAGAACTAGACGAAGTGATCATTATGAATTAGCCAGAAGGATTTGTATTTTAATCTCATGAGCGCAAAGTTTGTCAGATCAAATTGTCCATCTACAGACCAAAAAATCATCTAGACAATAGTATCTTTTATTTATTCTGTTGTTTCGGCTCACGATGGTTGAAGAATATCATTACATCTATTTTAAATGATCTAATAACAAATTCCTGTTCATGACATTGTATGTCAATAACATACTGATGGTTTCTAACGATCTAGAGATGGTCGCTGCCACCAAGGATTGGCTGTTATCAAACTTTGGCATGAAGGATATGGGTAATGCAAATTATGTGCTCAGAATAAAGATCTATAAGAATCAACCTAAGAGTGTTTTTGTTTTTTTTGCTAGATACGTACCAGAAGAACATTTTAGAAAGATTTAAGATGCACAACTCGAAACCCATATCTACTCCACTTGAGAAGAAACATTACCTTAGCCTTCAAAGTAGTCTGAAAACACCTGAAGAGCGATAACAGATGACGCATATACCATACTCTAATGCTGTCAGGTGTTTGATGTGTGCAATGGTATGTATTCGCCCTTGCATATCTTTTGTCATCAGGTTACTTGGTCATTTTCAATCGAACCCCAATCTCCCTTACTGGAATAACATTAAAAGGATATTAAGATAACTGAGGGGCATTGTTGACTATATGCTATGTTATGGCGGATTAGATTTGCGGCTCCACGGATATACAGATGTGAATTATGCTGGCGATCTGGATGAGCGCAAATTGACTTCCGCCTATGCCTTCATGTTATCACTTGTTGTAGCAAGAATTAGTTAGTAGTAGCGCTCTTAATGATGGATGTTGAGTTTATTACAGCTTCATCAGTAGCGCAAGAAGCTATTTGGTTAAGGAGTTTCCTTCGGGACCTTGAGGTTGTATAGCATGCATCAGATCCAGTTACTCTTCATTGTGATAGCATGGCGGTGATAGGTCACGTGATTACATTTCAATTTTGCATATTTATTATCGTATTTTCATATTTGTCCTTCGTTTATCTTTTATTAAACTCTGCTATTTAACTCTCTTTTTATTATGATGTGCAGATTCTTATTTAGGAAGGATTAGGATAAGTAAACTCTTGATTTATCTAGAAATCCAATCAAAATTCAGAGTCCAATTCAAATCAATTTACAATCAAGAGATGGAAGGATATTCTCAACATATTCAGGGTTTAAATTCAAATTCTGAGAATACATCCTTTGATTACATGGTAAGATAGAGCCACAGATGGAAACTCCAAAATCTACAAATTCAATCAAAATTCAGATTCAGATTAAACACCTTTTAGTATTTTGATCATAACTTATGCTATAAGAATGTAAATATGATGATTAAAAATGATCTAGAAAGAAGATTTAAAAGACTATAATTCTCATGTTGACCAGTATTTCTAATTCAGTTATTTGGTGAGTCATATTTGGCAATCAAACTTTCAGCTAGCTACAACCCAGATTCTAAGAATATACTTTTTGATGATGCAACAAGAATGAGTCATCTGATGATGTGTTTCGCTGAGTCACTTTCACTCATCAGATCCACAGGAGTTCTTCTATAAATACCCTAGCAGAGCCAGGAGTAAAGAGATCTGAGATTCAAAACAGAGATCAAAATTAGGATTTTTAGTTTCAGTTTTTTTCTTTTATTTTCTGTAATTTATTTGTAAAGCAAGATTAGAAAGTGATTCATACGAGTAAGAGAAGTGACATTAATATAAGTTATTTTCTTTCCTTCATAGTTTTTCAATTTAATCAAAGTTTTTTCTTCTTGGTATATTTCCTCTTGTGTGTGACTACTATCCATATGCACCATCAATCATAGGAATAACCTTGCCTTTGTGAGTGTCATTGATAGCTCATGATGAAAGATTTGCTTTCATACTTTTTCTTATTTCATGCTTGCCTTTGAGTTTTGATGTTCTAATGTGGACGGCACCAGATTCGATCTTATGGGCTATGCTTTGCTCGTCTGCAACTCAAGGTAAACCTTTGTCTACGATTTAGGGTATGTAATCTTTCAAAGGGGTAAGTCCACTTTTATCTTCTTTCTTTTTAAGTTTTCTTTTAGTTTTAGAAACCTTAATTTTCTTTTTCTTAAAACAAAAACCAAAACAAACAATATTTTCCCTTATTTAATTTGCTTCTAGCTTAACATAAAATTCTTTTTATTTTCTGAACAATGAAGAATACTTAACCAATTTAGTAAACATACCAAAATGCCTTCATCGCATCCCTCCCTGTGGATTCGACCCGCTTAGCCACTAGCTACTGCGATTAAATTGCGAAAAGTCAGAGATTTCTTTTACTTTTAGATAACATCCTTCTAGCCTCTCTTGCTTTTCTCAATCAAATTTTGGCGCCATTGCCGGGGAGGAAACAGTATTATTTTTAATTACTAATTGATTAATTTTTCTTCTCTGTTTTTTGTGCAGGGTAGATTATAGGAAGTTGGCAGTTACAGAAGGTACCTTTGTAGTTAATATATTTTTCTGTTAACTTACTATGCACACTATATTTTTTAATTCAATAGTAACTCTTGTTTGTAATTAGTTAAAAAAAGTTAGACTTTGCATCTTAGGCATCTGTCTACTTTTATTTTATTTTAAATTACTGTTGAAGCGTGCTGAAGATAAGGTATGTCTGCATTGCATCTAGATTATGAAACACTTTTTGGTGATTTATAATTGATTTAAGTGTTACTTGTCTACATGCTTGAACACTTGCACGAAAATAACTTAAGGGCAAAACTCATAAACAACATAAGGTGGGGAAGTCATGATCCTTCCTTAGCCCAAAAATCATTTCTTCACTAACTAACCCAAGCCTAATTAAAATCTAAGTAGAATTTGGCCCTAAAGACATCTTGGACTCAATAAGAGACTGACCAAAGGAGAAAGTTGTTAAGAGTTTGACTCTTGCCAAATCAGTGACTATGTAGGGGATTAAGAGGCGAAACCTCAAAAAATAGTAGTTGGCATAATTAGGTGTGTTGCTTTAGCACAGATACCTTTCACCGATTTTGTCACCTACCTGGCTGATTAACTTGTGGTCAGATTGCTGCAATATGCCTCTCATCGACAGCCAACTAGTTAGGAGTCATCTAGGTTTAAGGTCTATATTAACATAGACTAGATTATTTTTATTTTGATTTGCTTTTTGTATGATATGGATTATGATTATAACTTTTCCAAAATCTATATTTCACCCCAGCCTCTTTTGACTAGAATTGTACCAACCCGATATGGCATAACTTTAATAAACCAAGTGTGCCGAATTGATTTTATCTGACTCAACAGATGCCCTAATCCCTATATCATGAACAAAGTCTGAATAATCATCTCTACTCTTAACTGAGTCAATGGGGATACAATTTTTTCGAGTCATATGCTCAACCACCTTACAACCACCTTACCAACATTCAGCTTCATATACTCCTTGACAAGATCGCTCTATAAGACTTTAGAAGAGGTTGGCGACGACTTAAAAAACTGAAAGACTTACGATCACATCAAAATTTCAAACTTCAAGATCCATACTCAATTTGTCAAGTTCCACCACAACAAGAACGTATTGACCTAAACAAGAGTATGGAACCCACTATCGATAGGTTAGAAGAAAAATTAAGTAAATTGGAGAACCATTATAGGAATAAGGAAACTCTTTTTTTATCAATATTTGACCATCTCTGACACTTCTAGCCATATTGATGAGACCCACGAATTATGGTGTCTTAGAGACTTTGCTCAGATTCAATTTCAACACACCAATTTGAACTTGACCGATCCCAAAACTTGGATAAATTGGTAAGTTTTCACTTCAAGGAAATTGAGCTTGATTGTGAATGTGTACCTGATTCCCAACTTTGCGATTCAGTTTCAATTTTTAAATCTATGTTGACTCCAATATCCTTACCCAATTTGGACCTAATTCCCAAGCCGACATTAATTCCTTTACCCATAATCTTGAAATTGAACCACCTTTTGATTGTCACATTCCATTAATGGATCATAAATGTGAACTTAAATTTCTTGATATGGAGCCAACTATTGAACCAGAATCAACTCTTGAAGCTAAACTTGATTTAAGTCATATTCCTGAGTCAGTATTATTTCATATTTCTTTCATTCTTGAGCCCAAATCAACCGTTTCACCAACTCACATTCTGTTGTTGGACCAAGGTGTAGATGATTATGATTTCGAGATGATATTTCAAGATTGGTCATATAACCGAAATAATTTTTATAATAGGATTATACATGATCCTATTCAATCTAAGGGTTGTAAAAATGTATATAAGAAAGAGGTCATCAAAGGTGGGTTTCTTAAACTCCAAATTATTTAGATTGGGCAGAAAAGTTTGGCCCAATCTTATCACCTCCATAACCACTCCTTATTTAGATTAGGGAAAAAAAGCTTGGCCCAATCCGACCACCATCAGAATCACCACCTTGAGGTAATATTTTTCTTTTCTTTTCTTTTTTTTTATACATGCATTCATTCATACATTGAGAACAATGCATGAGATAGATATGGGGGAGAGTTTCACTAACATAGCTAACATAGTTTAGTTATTAACATAGTTTTTTCAAAGTAAAAAAATTATTTTGCAAAAAGTATAACTAGTTTCTAAAGAATTAAAATTACAATAAAGTTTGAAATTTTGATGAAAAATCAATTTGAAAGAATCTATAATTTTTGACTTAGAGATAAATAAATTTGAAAAATAAGTAATCGGTCACCTATACTGCATATATAATATCACATTCTCATATTTATTATCTAATAATTCATGTATTTAGTCTATTTTTGTTTAATAAAATGCAGACTCATTACTAAGGGAGAAGGAAGAGAAAATGAGCCCAAAGCCCACCCAAATACTGACTTAATTCAGAATTAAATTCAAATCAAGGATCAGGACAAACCAAGACAGATCAAAGAAAATAAAACCAGTTGAACAAGCAGTTAAAATAGGTCTCTATAACTCAAGTGGTTAAAGCCGAAAATCAACAGAAGAATCGTAAAAATTAGAAGATCAAACGACATATCTTTTCAAATAAACGGACGAAACAAAGTGAGGGAGTAATCTGCTCCCAAGATGTGGCCATCTGGCCATATCCTGGCCGCGGATCCGTGTCCGCTGCCAAATCCACGGATCCGCGAGTTTGTTGAAATGGACGGGAGAGCATTTGTTCTCCTTAACTTCATACTCCTCTACCCTTTGCATTTCTCCTATAAATACTTGCAATCTCGAAGGAAAATGGGGAGGATCAAGCAAAGAATAGAATAGATTTTTGTATAGGTTTAACTTAGGTTTTTCTTTCTCTTTTAAATGTAATTTTTATTTTTTTATGTAACTGAGATCGAAGAAAAGTTTCATGGGAGAACAAGATTGATGCTTGTAATGAGAGTGACACTGATATAAGTATTCTTCCTTTCTTTCGTTGTTATTCAATTCAATCGAAGTTTCTTTTCTACTCTTTTTTTTATTGCTTCTCTCTTCTGTGTTTGTGAATCCAATTGAATTCAGTAGCTTCAAAGTTTCCTCTCCCTTGTAAGTGTCGTTGATGGCTTATGGTGATGAACAACCATTTCTATAGTAGTATAGCTTGCATCTTCATTTCATAGTGTAGATCAGGAATAGGAAAGATCTCATCTATCATGTTTCGCTCACCTTCAAGCAAAGGTACATCATTGACAAGGATTCTAGGTAAGTCATCAATCAGAAGAGGTAGGTAAGTTCTTTAGTTTTCTTTTTGTTTCTTTTAATTTTTATTAGATCACCAACGTCACCTTCTCCAATTCTTTTATTCACTCTTTTTAATTTCTTTATATAAATCTGTTTTGTAATTTATCCACCACTCAATCTACCACTTTCTTTTTAACTTAACTATAACTCTCTTCTTTTCTTTTAAAGAACAAGAGAAGAACTTTAATCATTTTAAGTTAAAAGAGAACATGCAAAAGCTTCTATCGCTAGTCCCTCCTTAAGGATCACGACCCACATAGCCACTTGTTATAGCGGTAGTATTGAATATTTACACATTTCAATCTTAATTTCTAAACTATCGTTTTCTGTGTGCAGGTTTAAACTAAATCAAATTTTGGCGCCGTTGCCGGGGAGGGACGGTAAGTAACTTTTTTGTTTACTTTATTGATTTACTTTCTTCTTTGTTCTTGGTGTACAGGTTTAACAATAAAAATGTTTTTACTGCAATGGACATATAAGTGGACCTGAACTCTGTCTAAGAAAGCAGAGCACAGAAGCCCTCAGATTTTCTGCATTCCCATGGCAATCTGAGTGAACTATTAACCTGTATTTTTTTTGCAGGTTGGCTGAATTGTAAAGTTTAAATATCTGTAACTATTTATTTCCATATTTGACTCACTGTACATATATTTCTAATTCAATAGTAAAAGGTTGATTGCAAATGCTAAAAATAGTTTAGACTTTGCATTTAGGCACGTGTCTATTTCGTTATATTTTCTATTTACTGTTGAAGAGTATTGGAGCCAAGGTATATGTGCATAGCATTTAGTATAAGGTTTATTCTTATATGAAATATTGCTTGAGTGTTACTTTTTCTATATATTTGTACACTGTACTAAATTGATTTAAGGGCTTGTCTTATAAACAAGATAAGATGGGAAAGTCATTACCCTCTCTTAGCCCACAAATAATTTCCTCACTCACTAACCCAAGCCTAACTAAAATTGAGTAGACGTTGGCCTTAGGGACATCTCTGACTCAAATAGGAGACTGACCTAAGGAGAATGTTGATTAGAATTTGACTTTTGCTAAATCAGTGTCAAAGGTTGGGAATTGATAAGGCGAAACCTTGAAGAACAGAGGTTTGGCATAATTAGGCTCGCTGCTTAGGCATGGATACATCCCACTGATCTTTCCCTTACCTAGCTGATTAACATGCGGTCAGATTTTACAATATACCTCCGTGGACAGTCTAACCAGTTTGGAGTCATCTAGATTTAAGGTCTACCCTAACTTAGATTAGATTTTTCTTCTTTTTATTTGTTTGTTTTTCTTTTTCTTATGTGATATGGCTTATAACAATAATTTTTTCAATTTTAATGGTAATCCATATTACATCCCGATCTCTTTTGACTCGGATATTACCAACCCGCATATCATAACTTTAACAAACCATGTTTGCCGAATTAGTCTTATCCGAAGAAATGCATGCCTCAAACCTAATACTATGAATAAGACTGGAGTAATTATCATTACTCTTCATAGAGTCAATGGGGATACAACTCCCTCGAGTCATATTATCAATCACCATTCCAACATTCAGCCTATAATTTTCCTAGTCATGATTAACCAATAGAAGAAAAATCTAAGGATATGAAAAGTATAGAAGCCATGATTGAGTCCCAAGAATAAAAGCTGAAAATGATGGATTCACAATTCAAATAAGACTCACAAATCTAAGATCTTTACTCCATGTTCCAAGTCCCACAACAAGAAGAAGAACCTATAAACTCAGATAGGAGTATGAAAAACCTGATTAAGTCCGAAAATAAATTTTTTTTCAATCTATCAATTGGCTAGAAGCACAAATGAGTCATTATATTAACATAGTGAAAGATAGGAATGAGGAAACTCTACCAAACACATGTTCGACCATTTTCAATTGCCCTAGCCATATTGATAGGAACGAAGATTTTTGATGTCTTTGAGACTTTGATCAAGATTTAATTTCTTCATACAAATTTGAACTTGACCAATTTCAAACCTTGGGCAAATTGGAAAGTTTTTCATTCAATGAGAATAAACTTGAATGTGAATGTGACCCCGATCCCCAACCTTGTGATTCAGTTTCCATCTTCGAATCTATGTTGATTCTAGTATCATTACCCAATTTGGACCAATTTTCAAAGCCAACATTTATTCATGTACCCATAGATCTAGAAATTGAATCACCACATTTAAATAGTCATATTCCATTGATGGGAGAAGTATGTGAATTTTAATTCTTTGATTTTGACTCAACTCTTAAAACAAAACTGACTCTTGAACCCAAAGTTGATTTTTCTGAGTTAGTAATAGTTTCCGAACCTATCACTCTTGAATCCAAGTCAATTAATCCACCAAGTCACATTCTTTTATTGGACATAGGTATTGATCATATTGACTCAGTGATGATTTTTTAAGACTGGTCATATAAAGGGAATAAGTTTCATGATAGGATCTTTCATGTTTCTATTCATATTGGGGATTGTAATTATGTACATAGAAAAAAGGTAAATAAAGGTGGGTTCCGTGAACCTCCATATCATCTTGATTGGGTAGCAACGCTTGGCCCAATCCGACCACCATCAGAACCACCACCTTAAAATAATATTTTCTTTCCTTTCTTCTTTTTCATGCATCTTATGCATTCATTCATACATTGAGGACAATGCATGATATAGGTATGGGGGAGGGTTCTAACATAACATAGGTTTTCATTTTATTTTTAAAAAAATAATATTTTTGTTGCCTTTAAAAACTTTTGAAAAGAGAGCAATATTTTAACATATTTCTTTGTAAGAAATTAAGTCAAACTTAAGGAATAGGAGAATCATAATTAGGATTTCTTATACTTAGTCAAAATAAGATTATTTGTTTGATTTCTAGAGTTAGGAAGAAAATTTGAAAAAGTAATTTAGCCTTGATTTTTTCTTGATGAAATATGTATGCTTTATATACTTACACACTTAGGGTTCAAAAACAAAGATTTTTATGCCTTATATAATATATATAAATATATACTTATATCAAAAATTCTCTAATTAAGGTGAGTATTTGTGCCTCATAAAGCATGAGTATTCATGCCTAAAAGTGATCCATATAATAAAATCCTTAGTTTTGTGTCTTTGTTTGCCTGAGTCCTTAAGTCCTTGGGGTGTTTTCTCATCCAACGCCCTGAGACCGTTCGGTTTGAGAGTCACCGATTAAAGGCTCGTTACATGGGCAGATTAGAAAGCCTAATAAAACTAAAATAATACCATAAATAAAAAATAAATAAGACATAAGAGTTAGAGTTAAAGAACCCGTAGTCAAAATTTTACGGTCACGAAGGTGCATAGGGTAAAGTAATAGACTAGATGAGAAATACAATTTGACTCCTTACTTTGATTGATAATAAGTTTTTAAATAGAGACTAAGAAAATTTTGATTTTCCTATAACTTTTAAATTGCTTGAACTCTTACAATAATACTTCAAATATTTTTCTCTTTCAAAATACTTTTTGAAAATATTAACTTTTTATTTCTCTTTGTTTATAGATTTTGTGAGTGTAATCCACTGAAAACCCTCACGAAACAAAACTCGTTCTTTAGGGGTAACCTAGAGGTTCAATGACTTGTTGCACATGCTCAGTGCAATTGAGTGACCTGCGAAAGTGGTCTAATAATTTCCTAGGATTAGTTTGATATTTTGCTCGAGGGCGAGTAAAAGATAAGTGTGGGCGTGTGATTAGTCACCCATATTGCATATATAATGTCACATTCCCATATTTATTGTCTAATAAATCATGTATTTAGTCTTATTTTGTTTAATAAAATGCAAACCCATTACTAAGGGATAAGGAAGAGAAAACGAGCCCAAAGCCTACCCAAATTCTAATTTAATATAGAATTAAATTTAAATCAAGGATCAGGGCAGATCAAAGAGGATAAAACCATTTGAATAAGAGGTTAAAACAGATTCTACAAATTAAGTAGTTAAAGCCGAAAATCAACAGAAGATCATAAAAATCAGAAGATCAAATGACATATCTTTTCAGATAAATAAACGAAACAAAGCGAGAGAGTGATCTGATTCCAGGATGTGGCCATCTGCCACATCATGGCCGAGGATCGGTGGCCAAAGTCACAGATTCGCGGGTTTGTTGTAACAGATGGGGGAGCGTTTACTCTCTCTATCTTCATACTCCTCTACCCTCTGCATTTCTCTTATAAATACCTGCAATCTCGAAGGAAAACGAGGATGATCACGCAGAGAATAGAATAGATTTTTGTACAGGTTTAACTTAGATTTTTCTTTCTCTTTTAAATATAATTTTTATTTTTTTATGTAACTGAGATCGAAAAAAGTTTCATGGGAGAACAAGAGTGATGCTTGTACTGAAAGTGACACCGGTGCAAGTATTCTTTTTTTCTTTCATTGTTATTCAATTCAATCGAAGTTTCTTTTCTACTCTTATTTTTGTTGCTTCTCTCTTCTATGTTTGTGAATCCAAACGACTCCATTAAGTTCGAAGTTGCCTCTCCCTTGTAAGTGTCGTTGATGGCTTATGGTGATGAACAACCATTTCTATAGTAGTATAGCTTGCATCTTCATTTCATAGTGTAGATCGGGAATGGAGAAGATCTCATCTGTCATGCTTCGCTCACTTTCAAGCAAAGGTACATTGTTGACAAGGATTTCAGATAAGTCACCAACCGGAAGAGGTAGGTAAGTTCTTTAGTTTTCTTTTTCTTTCGTTTAATTTTTAGTTTAGAGCACGAACATCACCATCTCCCAATTCTTTTACTCACTCTTTTTAATTTTTTTTGTATAAACCTATTTTCTAATTTATCCACCATCTCAATCTACCACTTACTTCTTAACTTAGCTATAACTCTTTTTTTTATTTTCTTTTAAGGAACAAGGGAATAACTTTAATCATTTTAAGTAACTTAAAAGAGAACTTATAAAAAGCTTCCATCACTAGTCCCTCCTTGAGGATCATGACCCGCATAGCCACTTATTATAGCGGTAGTATTAAGTACCTGTACATTTTAATCTTAATTTTTAAACTATCATTTTTTTTGTGCAGGTTTAAACTAAATCAATAAGCATTATCTAGAATTTGTTGATATGATTATGCATCTTATATACAGTACACATAAGTTTTATGCTTGGGATGATGATGATGATAAATTAGTCTATTTTTAATATATATTTAAAAAATAAAATATATATATGAAAAATAAATAAATCTAATTATTGAGTAGTTAGGTGCTTTCGCCTAAGCAAGTCTTGGAATTTACACGAATGGTAATCAAGTAAGTTTGAGAAAAATATATAAATAAAATATATGTATTAGCACATCTAATAATTAATTAATTAGATATTAGAGCCTTAAGAAGTCTTGTTATTTATACAAAAAATTGATGAGCTATATATATAAAAAAAGAAGTTCTTAAAGGCAAAGAAGTGAAAATACTTTGAACTTCTTTCGAAAAAGAAAAAGAAAAAATATGTATATATATTAAAAAAATGGTGAAGCTAAATCAAATATTCCCAAGCTAAAACTATTTTTCACAAAGATGCATAGGATTGAAAGACTTAGGAAGGATTGGTGTGAAAATATTGAATTTAAATCTCTAAGAAAGAATAGTTAGATTTCTTGATTTTATAATTGAACTTGATTTGCGTAAACATGCTAGAAACTTATACATTTAATTGCTAGTGACTACTTATTGTGAAATAGAAAAAATAACTTATCTTTCTTTTATCCTTTTTTTGGTTATTTTTTTTATCTTAGTCTTTCTAATCTATTATTTTTTCGCCGGATTTTGTGGGTGCAAATCACTAAAAATTCTCACAAGACAAAACTCGCCCTCTAGGGGTAATCTAATGGTTTAACGGCTTGTTACACGTGCTAAGTGCAACCGTGATTCCTATGAAAGTTAGTTAGGTTAGATTAAATTAGTTTTTCTGTCCTATTTTGCTCGAGGACGAGCAAAAGATAGCTGTGGGGTGTGATTGTTCACTAATATTGCATATTTATTGTCCCATTCTCATATTTATTTTTAATATAACTCTGCTATTTGACCTCTTATTTGTTTATTAGTGTGCAAATATCTATTTAAGTGATAAAAGAGAACAAAGAGCCCAAAGTGCCAAATTAAAATCAGATTTTTAAAGCAATCCTAATTAAATTCAGGTTTCTAAATCAATTTAGATTCGGATTTAAACTGGACACCTTTAATTATTTTGATCATAATTTTTGTTACAAAAACTCAAATATAATGATTAAAGATGCTCCAAAAATAAGACTTGAAGGGTTTCAATTTTTTATGTTGATTACTGTTTTCGATTCAGTAGTTTGATTAGTCATATTTAGCAATCAAATTATCAGCTAACTGCAGCCCAGATTCTGATAATATACTTTTTGATGAGCAGTAAGGATGAGTCATCTGATGATGCATTTCGCTAAGTTACTTTGACTTATCAGATCCTCAGGAGTTCTCCAATAAATACCCTAGCAGAAGCAGGAGTAAAGAGATATCTCATCTCCAAATCAGAGACCAAAACTTTGGATTTTTCTTTAGTTTGTTTTCCAAATTTTTGTTGTAAATCTCTAGTTTTTAGTTTGAGAGAAAGATTTATTAAGAGAAGGAGTTCTTGTAATTGACGGTGACAGTTTCAGTAAAGATTCTTATATTCTTTTACTCAATTTTATTTTATTTTACTTGCTTTATTTGCTTATGCATTTTTTGATTTCATCTACCATACTTTGTTTTAAGATCCTTCATGTGTAGCTAATTACTTCATGACTTGCTAATCTCTCTACCACTACTTTTAATTCTATGTTAGAATAAACTGATTGAATCATATGCATACTTGAATTCTAGGATTAGTTAAAGTTCTTAAAGGAACATGATGATGGCTAATTAAATCGATATATGTTAATATTTTTCAATGGTTTTTCTTATTCTATGCTTAGATAACCTTGATAGTTTAATGCTGAATTCTGATTATTCTTCTTATTTTATGCTTGAAAAACTTTAATAGTCTAATGTTAGGTCTTGGTTAATAATTATTTCAAATTAGGTTTTTTTTCATCTTATGTATCTTTTTTGAATTGAATGCAACTGGAAGGAATACGTTTTATGATCCAAAGTGAAGTATATTCTATCATAGGTTAGTAAGTTAGTGGTGGTAGATGATTAGTAGGTCTTGTTTCTGATTCTGTTATTCTTTTCAAAATCCTAATTTTAATCAAACTCTATCTTCATATTTTTATCTCTAACACTTGACAAAGAATTGTTTTTCTATTTTAAACCAAAGAAGAATCACTTAATCAATTTAATGTTTAAGAAGATACCGAAAAGCTTCTATCGTATTCCTCCCTGTGGATTTCATCCGCTTAGCCACTTGCTACCATGGATAAATTGTGAAAGTCAGAAACTCGACCGACATTCAGATAACATCCTTCTACCTCTCCCTATTTTCGACAATAATTTTTTGCGCATTGCCGGGGAGGAAACAGTATTATTTTTAATTACTAATTGGTTAATATTTCTTCTTTGTTTTTGTGTACAAGGGTAGATTACAGGAAGTTGGCAACTACAGAAAGTACCAATGTAGTTATTATATTTTTCTATTAACTTATTATGTACACTATATTTTTTTAATTCAACAGTAACTTGTGTTTGTAATTAATTAAAAAAAGGTTAGACTTTACATCTTAGCATCTGTCTAATTTTATTTTATTTTAAATTACTGTTGAAGAGTGCTGGAGATAGGGTGTCTGTATTGCATCTAGATTAGGAAAACACTTTTTGGTGATTTATAATAGATTTTGGTGTTACTTTTCTATTTACTTACACACACTTGCACGAAAACAAATTAAGGGCAAATCCTATAAACAAGATAAGGTGGAGAAGTCATGACCCTCTCTTAGCATTCAAATCATCTTCTCACTCACTAACCCAATCCTAACTAAAATCTGATAAACGTTGGCCCTAAGAACATCTCGGACTCAATTAGAGATTGACCTAAGGAGGAAGTTGTTAGAGTTTGACTTGTCAAATTGATGGCTAAGGTAGAGGATTAAGAGGAGACTTCAAAGAACAGTGATTTGGCATAATTAGACTCGTTGCTCTAGTACGGATACCTCCCATTTGTCTTGCCACCTACCTGGCAAATTAACTTGTGATCAGATTGCTGCAATATGCCTCCCATTGACATTCTACAGTTGAGTCATCTAAGCCTAATGTCTACCCTAACATAAGCTAGAATTTTTTTCTTTTGTTTGTTTTCTTTTATTATTTTGATTTTTTTGTGTGATATGAATTATAATTATAATTTTTTCATGCAAATGTAAATCCTTATTTCACCCCTACCTTTTCTGACTCGGATTGCACCAACCCAGCAAGACATAATTTTAACCAATCAAGTGTGCAAGATTGATTCTATCTAAATCAACATAATTTTCATCCCAATATTATAAAGAAAATTGGAATAATTATCCCTACTCTTCACTGAGTCAATGGGGATACAATGCCCCGAGCCATATTGTCAACCACCATTTTAACATTTAGCTTCATATACTCCTTTTTCTGAACAAACGATAGAAAATTCCAAGTTAGAAAAAAGTTCAAAATCTTTACTAGAGTATGAACAATAATTCCAAAACATGACGGACTCAATATCTCAACCAAATTTTCAAATCTAAGATCCCTACTCCATTTTCAAGATCCCACCACAATAAGAAGAGCCAACTGACTTAGAAAAAAAGTATGAATAATGACTCAATCTGGAAATGATTTTACCCAGTCCATCAATAGGTTAGAAGTACAAATGAGTCATTTGATCAACATGATAAAAGATAGGAATGAAGAAACTCTACCTAATATATTTTCGACCATTTTTTTATTCACCTAACCAATTTGATCAGACTGACGAATCATGATATCTTGGAGATTTTAACCAACATTCAATTTTATCATACCATCATGAACTTGACCAATTCCAAACCTTTGACAACTTGACAAGTTTCACTTCAATAAAATTTAACTTGATTGTGAATGTGAACGCGATCCCCAATTTTGTGATTTAGTTCTATTTTTGAATCATGTTGACTCTAGTATCCTTACCCAATTTGGATCCATTTCTCGAACCGACATTGATTCCTGTACCATGATCTTAAAATTCAACCACCTATTTTTATAGTCACATTTCATTTATGCGAAAAGAATGTGAATTTTAATTCTTTAATTTGGACACAATTCTTAAACCAAACCCGACTTTTGAACCTAAATTTGATTTTTTTTCAAGTCAGTATTAGTTCCCATACCTTTCACTTAAGCCTAAATCAATCATTTCACCGAGTCATATTCTATTGTTGGACCTAGGTGTAGACTAATATGACTCTGAGATGATATTCTAAGACTGATCATTTAATTGGGATAGTTTTCATGATCCTAATCAAAATGGGGATTATAACAATGTAATAAGAAAAAGGTCATCAAAGGTGGGTTCCTTGAAACTCTACGTTATTTAGATTCGGCAAAAACACTTGGCCCAATTCGACCACCACCAGAACCACCATCTTGAGGTAATATTTTTTTCCTTTTCTTTATTCTTTTCATACATATATGCATTCATTCATACATTGAGGATAATGCATGAGATAGATTTGGGGGAGGGTTCACTAATATACTAGCATAGGTTTTTACTAACATAAAAAAAAATCTCTTTTCTTTAAACATTTTTAAAAAAGGAAACAATATTTTGATTTATTTTTGTAAGTAATTAAGTTGATTTTAAAGATTAGGGGAATCATAATTAAGATTTCTTATACTTGGTCAAAATAAGATTATTTGTTTGATTTCTAAGTTTAGGAAGAAAAATGGAAAAGTAATTTAGTCTTTATTTTACCTTGATGAAATATGCAGTCTTATTACACTTACACAGTTAGGATTAGAAATAAAGATTCTCGTGCCTTATAAAAAAAATACTAAAATATTATATAAATAAATAAATTAAAAAATATCTGATTAAGCAGCGTAATTGTGTCTCATAAAGTATAAGTATTCACACCTAAAAGTAATTTATATTACAAATAAAATCTTTAATTTTGTGGCCTTGTTTGCTCGAGTTCTTAAGTCAGATGGGTGTTTTCTCACCCGTTGCCCTAAGACTGTCTGGTTTGAGAGTAATCTTAGGCTTCGTTACATGGCGAATTATAAAACCTAATAAGCTAAGGAATATTATCGCCATAAAAGAGATAAAAACTAATGTAAGACATAAGAGTTAGGTTGAAGAATTCTTAGTCAAAATATTCATGGTCACAAAGGTGCATATGACTTAGGGTAAAATAATAGACTCAATAAGAAATATAGTTTGAATCTTTTTCTAGATTGATAACAAGTTTATGCACAGAGACTAAGTATAGGAATGAATAAGTTCATGATCCTAAGACTTCTAGATTACTTGATTTTTGTAAAAATATTTTAAATATTTTCTCTTTTTCAAAATAAGTTTTCAAAAATACTGACACTTTGTTTTTCTTTCTTTTATGGATTTTGTGAGTGTAATTCACTAAAAACCCTCATGACACAAAAATCGTCTTCTAGGGTAACTTAAAAATTTAACGGCTTGTTTCACATGCTAAGTGTAACCATGATTCCTACGAAAGTGAGTTAGTTTAGATTAGTTTAATTCTTTTTTTAGTTTTGCTTGAGGACGATCAAAAAATAAGTATGGGGGTGTGGTTACATTTTAATTTGGCATATTTATTATCACATTTTCATATTTATTATTGTTTATCTTTTATTAAACCCTCTTTTTGTTATGACGTGCAGATTCTCATTTAGGAAGGATTTGGATAAGTAAACTCCTAATTTATCTAGAAATCCAATCAAAATTCAGAGTCAAATTCAAATCAATTTTCAATCAAGAGATGAGAGGATATTCTCAGTATATTCAGGGTTTAAATTCATATTATGAGAATATACCCTTTGATTACATGGCAAGATAGAGTCACGGAAGGAAACTTCAAAAATCTACAAATTCAATTAAAATTCGGATTCAGACTGAACACATTTTAATATTTTGATCATAACTTAATCTATAAAAATGAAAATCTTATGATTCAAGATGATTCAGAAAGAAGATTTAAAAGACTATAATTCTCAAGTTGCCACTATTTCTAATTCAGTTATTTGATGAGTCATATTTGGCAATCAAACTTCCAGCTAGCTGCTGCCCAGATTGTGATTATATACTTTTTGATGACGCAGTAAGGATGAGATGCATTTCACTGAGTCACTTTGACTTAGCAGACTCCCTAAGAGTTCTCCTATAAATACCCTAGCAGAGGCAGGAGTAAAGAGATATGAGATTTAAAGCAGAGATCAAAATTAGGATTTTTAGTTACAATTTTTTCTTTCATTTATTTTCTGTAATTTCTTTATAAACCAATATTAGAGAAAAGATTCATTGGAGAGAAGGGTTGTATTGAAAGTGACATCAATGAAGTTTTCTCCTTTCTTTCATAGTTTTTCAATTTAATCAAAGTTTACTTTTTCCTTTTATTTTTCTTCTTGGTATTTTCCCTCTTGTGTATGACTACTATCCATCTGCATCTTCAAGCATAGGAATAACCTTGTCTTTGTGAGTGCTATTAATAATTTATGATGGTAAATTTACTTTCATAGTCTTTCTTATTTCATGCCTGTCTTTGAGTTTTGATGATCTAATCTGGACGGAACTGGATTCAATCTTATGTGTTATGCTTTGCTCACCTCCAACTCAAGGTAAACCTTCGCCTACGATTTAGGGTACGTAATCTTCCAAAGGGGTTTCATCTTCTTTCTTTTTAAGTTTTTTTTATAATTTTAGAAACCTGATTGGAGTTCATTTTTGCATCATTTTCCACTTCCATATCATGCTTTATGTAAATAAAAATAAGGTTTTTATTGCTTTTCTCTCTCATTTTTCAGGTCCACCATTAATGGAGTTGAAGGCCCATAATCAAGGAATTTTTAAGGAATTAATGGGAATAATTAAAAAGCCAAAAGAAAAAGCCCAAAAGAGAAGCCCAGGTCTGGAGTCGTCCACGAATATCCCCACCTTTCTAGAAGATCCAACGTGGCATATGGAGCGTAAAAGAATGGCAACAGAAATCGTTGGCGCAACGGCCAAGATTCTGCCGCGGAAACGCGGCTCTGGCCGCGGATTCGCGGTAAGAATCTGGCCGTTGAGCCAGCGTTTAATCCCACGGCTGAGATTTGAGGGCCTCATCCTCTGGAGCCTATAAATAACCCCTAGGGCCTCTGCGGAAGGAGGGAGGAGAGAATAGGAGAGAAGAGCTTGTATTTTGAGAGAATTGTAGGGATTTTCTCTAACTTTCTTTAGTGCTCTTGTAATCTTCTTTCTCCTTCTAGAATTCTGCAAAGAGAGAGAGAGAGTGTGAGATCTTGTAATTGAAGTGGTGACAACTTGAATGTAAGGATTGATCCATCTTTTTTCTCATCTTTACTAATTCTAGTGCTTTACATTCTTGTGCTTTACTTTCTTCAAGCTTTAATTACCATTGCATTTTATTCTATCATGAATTGTTGTGTTCTTTTCATTTCAATGTCTAGCTAACTCTCTAACATGACTAGCTAACTACTAACTTTACTAACTTCTAAATCTTGGGTGATTGCTAATTCATGTGATTCATTGGATGCTTTATTGTGATCTTGTAATTTCAAGTCTCTAATATCCCCTATGAAGAAGAGTTACTTTAATTCTTGGCAAATGCTTGTTTTCATTCCATATGATTCATGTGAGCCTCATTTAGAGCCTTGTCTTTAGAACAAGTGCCATGATGAAACAAGGAGATGGAGCACCTAACTATGCTATTTGTTGTACAATTTTCTTATTTCAATGCTAGCTCGAATATGGCTTTGAATGACTAATGAATCTTGTATCTTCTTCCTTAGCATTACCTTGAGTGACACTCCTTGATTCCACCATTGAAAATCTATCTCGGGAGCCGATGAATCAATGAGGCTACAAGACAAGCCGAGAAGATCACTCATCCTCTACATGGGAAAGTATTTTAACCAAACAAGCAAGACAAACCTTTGCCGATGAATCAATATGAGGCATGCATCACCCTATGAGATTGTAAGTTAGTAAATTAGAAGGTTAGATAGTCATGATTTTTTCTCTCTAAAAGTCTTTTCAAAGTTTCCCTTCTCAAAGTTTTCTTTTCAAGCTAGTAAAGTTTTCCAAAATCATTTCACTTTCCTTTCCATCCTTTTCCTTTTTATGCAAAGAAAATCCACAAAGAATTTTTCCTCTATTTTTCATGTCATTTTGATTTTCTTGAACATAGAAGAACTTTCGTTTTCCTTCTTCAAAACTCAATTTCGAAACCGTAAAGCTTCCATCGCAAGCTCTCCCTGAGGATCGACCCGTAATAGCTTATACTACTACGGTGATTCGGAAGGAGTAAAGAAAAATTGTGAATACATTTTGGAGTTTTTGAGCATCACATAAGAACATCGAAGGTTGATTCTAAACCCTCTCTCTCTGAATATTAGTACACTCCTACCTTCCGATCAAAATTTTTGGCGCCGTTGCCGGGGAAGAGCAACGGTTTTCATTTGAGTTAAGAACTAAACGAATTTTCTTCTCTGTTGCAGGTTATAGGTTTGAGAAATAGGAAACAAAGCACTACAGTAACATATAAGTGGTCTTGGGCCTCTGCTCAAGAAAGCTGAGACAAGTACCCTCTGATTTGCCGCGTTTTCTCGACCAAAGCCGCGGACCCGCGGCAAAGAAGAGTTGACTACTAACTGGTTTTGTGCAGGGTTGCTTGCTCTACAAAAATACAGCTGCTGCAAATCTTATTTCTTGTATGCTCTCACCAGGATCCTGCTAATAATCAACAGTAAAATATTTGTTGAAAAGTTTAAAAATTGATTAGACATTTGCATTTTTAGGCACATGTCTTTTCAATTCATTTACTTTACTGTTGAAGAGTGCTGGAGTAAGGTACGTTCGCATTGCATTTAGAATAGGACTCACTTCTTGGTTGATTTACATCACTTTGAGTGAACCTTGTTTGCATATATTATACACTTGCACAAAATTGATCTTCAGGGCATCACCCAATAAACAAGATAAGGTGGGGATTTTATCACCCTTTCCTTGGCCCAAAAATCATCATCCAAGCACTCACAATCCTAAGCTTTTTAATAAAATCTGATAGACGTTGGCCCTAGGGACATCTGGACTCAGTAGGAGATCAGCTGAAGTTGAAAATTATTTTTGATTCATACTTCAGTCAAATCAGTGTCTAAGGTTGGGGATTAAGAGATTACGCCTCGAAGATACCGTGGTTTGGCATAATCAAGGCCCATTGCTTACGCACGATACCTCCCACCGTATTTTGCCCCTACCTGGCTGATTAACTGTGGTCTGACTCGAGTAATAACCTTCTTTGGTTCATCGAACAGTTAGGAGTCGTCTAGGTCCAAGTATCCTAGATAGCTTGTGATTGCTTTTTCTTTTATTGTTTATTATTTTTCTTTTTGCTTGTGTGATCGGTGAACGTTGTCTGTGATTGTGTATGCAAGAGTGGTACCGGGATCCAAATTCTGCAAGACTTGTTAGGATTTCTACACTTGCACAAACACCACCACCTGACACAATCCCAATTATGGCAAACAACACTTCGCTTCAAGACAAGTTCTACCCCATCCGCACATCACTTCCATCATGTATTCTTCTCCCAGTGACCAATGGAAATAATTTTCAGCTGAAGCCACGATTCATAAACACACTCCCACGATTTCATGGCCTAGAGTCTGCGGATGAATATTTCTTCATTCATGAGTTTGAAGAAGTACGTGTGATGATGAAAATTTCCCAATTAACTGAGGACGCTGTTAGACTAAGGTTCATACTCTTCGCGCTGAAAGATATAGCTAAGAAATGGCTCTACAATCTTCCTGCCAGTTCGATTTCTTCATGGGATGATTTTGTAAAAGTCTTTCTAAGAAGTTCTATCCCATTCACAAGACAGCCCTCATGAGAAAGAACATTATGCAGTTCAAGAAGGAATCAAATGAACCATTCTGAAAATATTTCGAACGATTCAAAGACTTACTAGCCCTATGTCCTCATCACGGCATAGAGAAGTGGCGGCAGTGCCAGATTCTCTATGACGGACTTGATTACCAAACAAAGACACTCCTTGAAACCATGTGCCAAGGGGAATTTTTAAAGAAAGATGAGAATCAGGGGTGGGATCTCTTTGAAGCCTTAGCTGAAAAAACAATTCAGTGGGAGTCATGCCCAGAAAAACTCACTCCCACCACTTCCAGAACCGGTATGCATTCGATAGAATCCTCTATAACTACCAAGGCTAAAATAACACAATTAATGAAGAGGATAGAACTGCTTGAATCAAGGGAACCTACTGCTGTGAACCAGGTCAACCCACCACCTGTGGTCAACCAGGGTTGTACCTATTGCCATGATCTCAACCATCTGTTCGAGGAGTGTCCTGTTTACTAGTCTGAAATGTATCAGGAAAATACGAATGCTGCTTACACCAGACCCAACTATAATCCATACTCCAAAACGTACAATCCGGGATGGCGAAACCATCCAATTTTTTCCTGGAGTCAGTCTGGTCCTGAGCAACCTAAGGCAACCAATTTCACATCAATATCCTGCTCAGTCACATCAACCCAGTTTCCACCAGAATCCACAAAATTTCCACTCATACCAGAGTCCACCAAATTTCTAATCATATCAGAATCCACCACATTTCCAAACAAACTTCCAGCCCACATATCAGCAACATCCATCACAAAATCATCCAGACAAAAGAATGACAGATTTGGAAAAAATGATAGAAACCCTATCCAAAACCCATGCTTCAATGATGACCAATCACCACCAGGATATGAACAAATTACGGGTCCAGATAGGTCAATTGGCTAATTCTTTAAATGAGAGACAAAGAGGAATGCTACCGAGTCAGCCATTGCCCAATCCAAAAAATCACTTCCCTCTGCATGAAGTTGAAGACATGGACCCCAGTCAATGCAACACTGTTTATATTCTGAGATCCGGAAGCGGGTAGATAATAAGTTTCAAATCAACCCACCAAATCAGTGTCAAAATCAACACCTCCTGTTCCAGTGCAACCAACTCCAGACAAACCATCTTTAAGTTCACAACCATCAACTTTCAAATTCAAAGAGAATGAAAAGACTGATGAGCAACCATACAAGTCTATTGTACCATTTCCAAATAGACTAGCAAACCAAAAGATGAATGCTCATATGAAGAAGATCAGAGAAATGTTCAATCAGATCCAAATCAATGTACCTCTTCTTGATGCCATACAACAAGTTCCATCATATGCCAAATTTTAAAGGAAATGTGCACCAAGAAGAGGAAAGCAAATGTCCCTAAGAAAGTCTTCCTAGCTTCAAACATTAGCGACTTGTTCACTGGTCCAATTCCTGTTAAGTATACGGACCCAGGGAGCCCAACCATCTCTTGTATCATAGGACAGACTACTATCAATAGGGCATTACTTGATTGGGAGCCAGCATCAATCTTCTTCCCTATTTTGTGTATCAGCAACTTAGGTTAGGCGACCTCCGTCCAACCAAAGTTACTATACAACTGGCTGATTGCTCTGTAAAGATTCCCAAATGGGAGATTAATGATGTCCTTGTCCGAGTTGGGGAGTTTATTTACCCTGTTGATTTCATAGTTCATGAGACACAACCTGTGTCTAACTCCAATCATAGGGCTCAAATTCTTGTTATCCTGGGGTGACCATTCCTTGCTACTGCCAATGCCATCATCAATTATAGGAATGGATCCATGAGGTTAACTTTTGGTGACATGACTAGAGAAGTGAATGTCTTCAACATAGACAAACAACCTCGTAAGACAAGAGATCAAACATTTAAGGTAAACTTTGTTGAAAACAATTGTGAGGAAGAGAATGAAGATTCAGAAGATGAGTCGCTGTTTCTTAATGAATTATTTAAAAATAAATGCGATTATCTTGATGTGAAAGATCCTAATGTTCGAGTACCCTTTAAAAAGGGGAAAATTGATTTGAATATCTTCACTTTCAATGAGCCAATAAAAAATGTATCCCATGAGGATATAATTCAAGAACCTCCGATTGACATACTCTTTGAAAACCTCTTCAAAGAAGAAATCATGTGTTTGGATGAACCAACTAGGGATCTTTTGATTAATGGCACATCTCTAGGGGAAAGTGTTGACCTCAGCTTTGAGGAGATATATGGAGCTGAGTTAGAATTTCTAGACATTCATAATGACGAAGTTCCAACTGAGAAGGGTGGTGGTAACAAATTTTTGGATAATAAGTGTAGCGATATGAGGAAGAAACACCTAAAGAAGGTGAGACTGGGGAGGCAGAAAGCTAAAATGACAATACAATTGGCCTCCCAATTGTGCCCTATAAAAAGGACCCATTGGAATGATGGGAAAAGAGCTAGAGGGATAAGACCGAAAAAGTCCTAGGTGTGGGAGATACTTCATGTTGAACATTTTCCCTGTTTTTCCTTGTATATCATTTTGGGACCCCTTTTGTAAATAATAAAAATAAAAAGAACAAAAAAAAATTATAACAAAAAAAATAATAACTTCAAAAAAATGGACTTTGGTGCTAAATGGCACCAAAGAATTCCCTCTCTTCATGAATCCCTTTTAAATCACCCTAGGGTTGTAAATATCTAATTCAACCTAGGGTAATTTTGGGACTTCAACTCTTTCAGCCTCTTATAAATACCATCCAACCCTGAATCTCTCCCCTCACCCTCAATCGCATCTCAGATCTGAAACAATCCACTTGAGCGCCGCCCCTCCAATTTTTCTGCTCCACAGACCTCTTCTATCTGCCGCGTTTTCTCGGCCAGAGTCCGATTCCGCGGCCATCTTTGCCTCCCTGGTGCGCCGCCAAGTTCTGTTGCAGTCGTTGTTCTCTGCTCCTGGCCGATCTAGTGGCCGATCTTCTGAATTCTCTGCCCAGTGCCCTCTGTAATTCGGAGTTGATTTTCCCCCACGTATTCCGGGGGTGGTTTGCATTCTAATCTTTTGATCTCTTGTGTTGTTCTACATCTTTAGCATGGCACCATCTTTGTTTGCTGAGAAAGATTATTCCAAAATTTTAGTGATAACAATGGGTATGGGCAAATTTTTATTGATAGAATTCGTGCTTGGGATTGGTATTCTCTTGTGTATGATAATTCCGATCATGATGCATTTTATTATCCTGAATTAGTGAAATCATTTTACACTTCCATTGATCATGCTTCGGTAAATTTCGACACATACCAATTCGCGGTTCATATGCCCCTAGGTGACATTTTCATCACACTTCCTCTACTTGAGGAACTCACTCACGTCCCCTGTTATCCACAGCACAGCGACCCCCTTCCTCTTATTGATTACATGTCCATTATGGGGGCCCGCTGCACAGAACAAGACCGAGGGCTCAAAGCCAGTACCACTTTCCGTAATGTGCATTGCATTGGACGATGGATCCAACGCAATATTCTGGGACTAGACCACACCACTTCTTTCAAGAGGCCCGTGCTGCAAATAATTAACGACCTTATGACCCAGCAGCACACGATCTGCATCAACAAGACCATCTTCCATTCTATCATTGCCAACTCCTCACGCACCCGTGGTGCTAAACATTCACACCCCATTCTGATTACTCGTTTATGTAGGACTTTCGTACCAGACAACGTGTTTGATGCATATGACCGGGTGTTCATAGCACACGAGAGGGCCACTAGTGCGTATAATAGTTGTTTACATGCGGTCTGGACCCCTAGTGTCCAGCTTGAGGATGTGCTAGTGGAGTCCTCTTCTGAGGAAAGTCTAGCGGAAGAAGATGAGCCGGCATTTTGGCACTAGGACCCCCCTACAGACTCACGTGCATTCATGTCCACCATTTGGCGGGGCATGAAGAAAATTTCTGGGGACAAGTTCGGCTGAGAAAACAAGTGGAGGAGCAAACATCTAGATTAGACCATATTGAGGCCGGTCTTCAGCGTTCACAGTCAGCTGGACCCAGCACCACCGCTGGTCCAAAACGACGACGAGGGTGACTCTGTTTCTTTACCTATTTCGTGCATATTTTATCTTACATACATTGGGGACAATGCTTGAGATAGGTATGGGGGTAGATACTAACTTAGGATTTTTATTTTCTGTTTAGGATTTTTTATTTTCTTTTTAGATTTTTCATTTTCTTTAGATTTTTAGGATTTTTTATTTTCTTTTTAGATTTTTCATTCTTTTTAGAAGAACCATAAAAAAAAAAGAAATTTTGATCCATTTTAAAGAATCAAATTTGATTTTAGGAATTAAGGAAACTCTAAACTAAGATTTCTTAATATAAGTCGAAAAGAGGAGTTTTGTTGGATTTAGGTTAAGTAAAAAGGATAAGAAAGATAGCTAGATTTTAATTCTTTCTTTAGCATATATACATTAAACATATTGAGGGATTAATCAAAGACTTAGTGATTCTATTTACCCATATATATAATAAAAAATAATAATAAATATAAATAAATAAAATAATTACTTAGCCACTAATTAAGCTGGTTAGCTGTGCCTTAAGAAGCATGGCCAGTCACGCCTAAAGGTGGTTAAGTCCTTAGTATTCGTGGCCTAGTTTACTCGAGTCCTTGAACCTTAGGGATGTATCTTCATCTGGTGCCCTAAGACCGACTGGTTTGGGAGTCATCAGTAAAAGGCTCGTTACACGGGTAAATTAGAAAGCCTAAGGAAGCTAAGGAGGTGTAAATAAATAAATAAATAAATAAATAAATGAACTTTAGTCTAAGAAAAATCCTTCATATTTATAGATGTATAAATGCTAGGTTTGATGCAAAAACTGGTCTTCACTCTATTCCTTAAAAACTTAACCTATGTTGAAGACAAAACTCTAAATAGACACTTATAAAAAGAATGACAAGTTTAGGGTAATCAGAAACCTATAAATCAAGGAAAATTCATGAAAAATATGGATCATAAATTTTTTCACTAACATTTTTTTTTCTTTTTTTGGATTTTGTGGGTGCAATCCGCTGAAAACCCTCAGGAGACAACACTCCTCCTCTAGGGTAACCTAGAGGTTTAACGGCTCGTTGCGCGTGCTCAGTGCAATCGTGACACCTACGAAAGTGGTTCAATAATTTAGCTAGGATTTTTTCTCTTTTTCTTTTTGCTCGGGGACGAGCAAAAGTTAGATATGGGGGTGTGATTGGAGTTCATTTTTGCATCATTTTTCACTTTCATATCATACTTTATGTAAATAAAAATAGGGTTTTATTGCTTTTCTCTCTCATTTTTCAGGTCCACCATTAATGGAGATGAAGGCCCATAATCAAGGAATTTTCAAGGAATTAATGGGATTAATTAAAAAGCCAAAAGAAAAAGCCCAAAAGAGAAGCTCAGGTCTGGAGTCGTCCACGAATATCCCCACCTTTCTAGAAGATCCACCGTGGCATACGGAGCGTAACAGAATGGCAACAGAAATCGTTGGCGCAACGGCCAAGATTCTGCCGTAGAAATGCGGCTCTGGCCGCGGATCCGCGGCAAGAATCTGGCCGTTGAGCAAGCGTTTAATCCTGTTGGCTCGAAGGCCCATCACTCTAGTTTTGATGATGATCAACTCATGTAGTTATGTTTACTAATGATCTTGTGTTTAATTAGTGACAGATTTATGATCAAGATCTTAGTAGGTGCATAGCTTCAACAAAAGATTTGAAGTCAAGTTTTGGAGCTTGTACGGTGTTTGGACCAAGTCAAGAAGGCTTCAAGTGAAGACTTCAAGAAGATGAAGACTTGTGTCTAGGTTTGTTTTTAGAAGATTTTATTTTTAGATAAAATGTAAAGGATAGAATAGTTGGTGGATTGCTCAAGTATACATATACACACACACACTCTTGATAGTTTTGTTTTTACAAAAGATTTCTATTTTAGAAAATATATGTTTGATTTTTGGTATTCAAGTTTAACCAAAATCATGTTTAGCGCTTAATGTCAAAAACATAGATATTTCACCATGTTTGTGTAGTGGATCATATCCATACACATTATGCTTCAAATGAGTTTAAATATCTTATTTTGTATTTGGTGAAGTTTTAGAAAAACAAGTTTCGAAAAATCAAGTTTGGAAAATACAGTTTTCATTTTTAAGCCAATTTTTCCAAATTACAAAAATAGTTCAAATCTTTTGTAACATGTCTTGATTCTGTGCAAGCATGTTTGCTTATCAAAGTAAAGTGTTAAAACTATTTTTGTAGATTTTTCATGATTTTATGGGATTTTATGTAAGCCAAAAAGACCAAGTTTTTAATCCCTTAAACTTTGTTTCCTGGCTTCAGCCGGTCGACCGGGACGGTCGACCGCAGCTTGAAGTCGGCCGACCATCACGGTCGACCGACGTGCACAGACGTGCACGCCAGTTCTGG
The DNA here is from genome assembly GCA_038442645.1 of Agave tequilana. Taxonomy (NCBI): domain Eukaryota; kingdom Viridiplantae; phylum Streptophyta; class Magnoliopsida; order Asparagales; family Asparagaceae; genus Agave; species Agave tequilana. The sequence goes on along the minus strand of JAVJIF010016189.1, from coordinate 61,127 downwards.
CAGGAGGGCCGATCGACCGACCCGGTCGACCGTCCAGGGAGCTCTGCTCTCTGGAAAGGCCCCGGTCGACGGGCGGTCGACCGGACAGAGAGACTTGCTCTCTGTATCCTGGCCTCGGTTGACCGACCGGTCGACCGATGGCTCAACGGTCTGAAATATGACTGTTGGCCGGTCGACCGGGCGGTCGACCGATAGTTCTGTCAGGCCTCCAACGGCTAGTTTTTTGGAGCCCTATAAATTGCGCCATTTAGGGGTGTTTTCTACAAGATTTTGGAGACTTTTAGAGCCAGTTTTTCCTACCCTTACAAGAGGTTTTTCTCCACAAAATTGAGAGCTAATACTTCCAATCAAAAGAGGAGTTTTATCAAGAGTGTTAAAAGAGATTTTCTTGAGTTTTCCTCCACCATCTCTTTCCTTATTTTCTCACACAACACTTGAGCTATCCATTGCTATATCTACCTATAGGGATTTGTTGTGAGAGGATTTTAGGTGATCAAGAGTTGTGATCACCAAAGTTCATCTTTGTTCTTTGAGGAGGCGGATGAGTGCGTTCGCGGTTGTTTCGAGTTCGTGTGTGAACTCTTTGTTTGAGGTGCGGCCTCGGCGAGCCAGTGGGCTTGCGGTGTGTACGGACTAGGGAGTCCGAGAGCTTGTAGGTGTTGCGGCACCGAGTGATCCGGTGGGATTGATTATAGTGGAAATCCTTCGTGTGTCGAAGGCGGGGATGTAGAGCAAGTGTGCTCGAACCTCGAAACAAATCCCTTGTGTTTGCGATTGCTCACTCTCTCTCTCTCTCTTTGTCTCTTGTTTATATCTTGCATGCTTCTATTGTGTTTATCTCTACATGCTTGATATATTGTGTGCCTAATTGATATATGCTTGGGGATTGTTTGCTAACACTTGTATTCAACCAAGAGAGCCAACGCGGCACCTCAACCCTTATCTAGGGGAATCTAGAGGAGTTAGTCCAGAGCCCTTCACGGGGAATTCGACTACACTCTTGTGTTATACGTGGTGTTTAGTTTAAGAAGTTTAGTTAGGTCATAATAGTTTTTAATTCCGCATTATTTGGCATTAAGTGACCATTAGATTAGCCATCACCTATTCACCCCCCCTCTAGGTGATCCTACAATTGGTATCAGAGCCAAGTGCTCTGAATTTGGGTCTCACAGCCTAGAGTTAAAGATCCTTATTTTTAGGCTAATCATAATATTTGTACACACACCATGGACTTCATGTCACCACCTACCTTTGACATTCTTAACATCCAAATTTGGAAGGTTAAGATGTCTTTGTACCTCAAGGCCCTAGGCATTCATGTTTACCTTGCCATCACTAATGATTATTGTTTAAATGGCAAGAATATTGAGGCTAATGCAAAAAACCCTAAATGCTTTAAAGTCAACCCTAAATGATGATTATTTATCTAGGGTTTCTAACATTGATTCGGCTTTTATAGCATGGAATATCATCACCTCCCTTGGCGAAAAAGATCTATATTATGCGGGGAGCGATTCGGATGTTAGAAGCGACACCACCAACATGTGCTATATGGTCCAAGGGGATAACCCCTTGAGGTAACTACCGAATCCGAGGTAGATGAAGATAACATGTCATATGATGAGCATACCACTTTTTGTCAACTCCTACTTGAAAAATATGACATGTTAAGAAAAGAAAATAAAACTTTAAAAAGAATTTTGATTGCATGCATAAGGAAAATGATTCGTTTAGAAATAAGGTTGCATGCATTGAAAAAGAAAATGAATTTTTGAAAAATGAGAATGTTTCCTTACTTTCAAAATTGGATGATCTTTGTGAAGGAAACACTAATTTGAAAAATGAAATTATTTTGGAGAAAAAATAAAAGGAAATTGCTTTTCAAGAAAACACTACTTTGAAAAGAAAATTTTTTGAAAAAGAAAAAGAAAAAGTTTCTAAAAAGAAAAAGACTTTTGATCATGCTTTACATGCCACCACCTCTATTGATCAAAATGAAGTTAAATTTTTGAAAAAGAAAATTGATTGTTTGAGCTCTATTTTGAGCTCATGTGCATTTAATCACTCTAGATTGGAGTCTTTGTTTTCAAAGAAACAAACTCCACATTTCTATGCACATCATCCTCATCATGCATATGCTTATGTTGCACGTCATGATCACACCCTCACACATAAGCATCCTAAGGTGTACAAGTGTACACATTGTGGCCGCAAAGGCCATCTAGCAAAATTTTGTTTTGACAAGTTGCATATCTTAAATTTGCTAATAAGAAAAATGTTTGGGTACCTTCCAAAGCTAACTCTCAAGGACCCAAAAGAAAATGGGTACCAAAATCCCCACCTTTTGTTTTTATTATAGGTGAGGGCTCTCACAAAACGTGAGAGGGATGGTGCCTTGGTGCTGGATGCATGGACTTGAAGGACATATAACTGATGCACCGCTATCAAGGATGTTTGGTGGGACAACCACCATGTTTTGGAGAATTAGAGCTTAGTTCTTTAGTTTGGTAACTATCTCTAAACTCCTAGTTTAGTTACATGCTTTTCAATTGTAATATCATATAGCATGTTCATGTTTTATTTGTTTGTACTTCATGTGCTAAATACTAGTTTAAATGTAGTTTTTTTTAAAACTTGTATTTATACATGAATAGTGAGAACAAATTGATTCATATATGTTTGCATTTCATGCTCATTTGTACCCACTATATGCACATATATAGGCTAATTTTGATGATTTCCTCATTTACACTTGTTTTGCCAACTTTCGTGCTTTTGTTACTTCATGTATATGCAATTTTTATTCAAATCTAATAAATATACATGTATATTCTTTTTGAATCTCTTGCCTTCATGCAAATACCTTTAATAGACTCTTTTATGTTTGGGATATATATGCATATTGTTAGATTTAGAAATCATACATATACCTTGAAGTTTGTTGTTTTTAATGAAAAATAAATTTTCATATTTGTTTGATAAAATAAAATGAATAATTTGTATTGATCATTTTGAGCCTTAATGACTATTTTCATGAAAATGCTATACACATGATTCTTGTACACTCATACTTCATTTGTTTTGTCATGACTTTGATTCATGAACACTTTTATGAGCTTAATCGATTTTGAGTGTCATCTCTTGTGTATTTGGTATGATTCATGAAATACATATGATTTGGTTTCATGTTTTTGAAGGATCTTTAACTAGTTTTTTAAAAATTAATTTAACTAGTTATTTATTCTTCAATGTTTATGAGATATACACATGATCCTATTATTGCTTCAATTGGTATCATTGAATCGTTTCAATTGGTATCAATTTGACTCCATTTTTGTATATACTCATATTTTTGTTTCTTATATATGTATGTATCAATTTCATTTGGTATACTCATTTTTTCATACATATATATGAGTTATTTTTGCTTGAGTTAAAATTGTTTTACATGTTTAAAGCACAAAGTTGTTTATGATAAGAAAATAAAAATTTTTAAGAAAAATTCTCAAGATTTGTTTTATTGAGAAAATTCAAAATTTGTTTTATAAGAAAAATCAAAATTTTTGATTTGTATTGCCTATATGCAAGGAGAGCTTAATATCTCTTCTACATATAGATTCATGTTGAATGTATTGTATATTGAGGAGCTTGACAACTCTTCTTTATGTGGTACGCGTGTGTAGGGGGAGCTTCACATCTCCTCTTATGCATTACATATTATACGTTATGTGAATTAGGGCTTGTCATCCCTCCTTCATGTAATGTATATGTGTAGGGAAGTTACTTTACCGTCTTCCTCTTCATGAATTATATCGCATATAACCTTTTATTGACTTATTTGTTTACATCCCTTATTGGTCTCTTTGTTTATGACAAAAAAGGGGGAGAAAAATTGAAAAACACCTAGAGGGGGGGTGAATAGGTGTGAACTATATGCGCTAAATGCGGAAGCTAATGCAAATCTTGCACAAACTTAATACAACACAACAAGTGTAGCCGAATTCCCCGTGAAGGGCTCTGGACTAACTCCTCTTGATTCCCCTTGAATGGATTGAGGTGCTATGTGAAGCTCTTGTTGATTAAGTACAAGTGAGGCACACACAAACAACCAAGCATATACAAGATATAGCAATATGAAATATGCAAGGCACAACAAGCAAATAGATATGATATGGTAATATGAATTATGCTCAACACAAGCAAATATGATATGATGTTATGAATGATGCTTTGCACAATATAAAGAGATAGAGGGTTAGAGAGACAAGTGGATCAGACGCAAACACAAAGATATGTTTCGAGGTTCGAGCACCTTGCTCTACATCCCCGCCTACACCACCGTGTAGGATTTTCAATCCACTATAACGTCCACCGAGGACTCCCACCGAGGGAACCTTCACCGAGAAGGATTTTTACAACAAGGGAGTACCGAACTCCTCTCTCAAACAACCACCTCACAACCGAGGGGTAGGCCCGTAGCCAATACAACCAAACCTCTACCGAAGAGGGTTTACAAACCAACACTCCACCTCTCACTAGAGGGTGCAAACCAATCACCCGATCACCTCTACCAAAGAGGGATACAACAAGAATAAGGGTGTATACAACAAGTGGTTCCAAAGACCACAAACTCAAACTCTCTTTCTTTTTCTCTTTTTCTCTTTTCTCTTTTTCCACAAAACAAATGATCCTAATAGATTAGGATAGAAGATAGCTCAAGTGTGAAAAACTAGGTGTTTGGAAATCAAGAAATCAAAGAAAAACACTTGGAAAAATTCTTGCAAAAGATATAGAATGAAAACCAAGACAAATCTCCCAAAATACTCTTTTCTTTGATTTTTCCAAAAACCTAAAACAAATAAGATGAATTCTTTTTGGCCCAAAAACACTTTTGAAATCTTTAAAAACTTCTTTTTAACACCAGAGAATGGGAGAAAATCAGCTCTAAAAATCTTAGCCAAAAACCCAAAGAGATGGGGTTTATATAGGCCAAACCAGAAACTAGCCGTTAGGCTGATGTGGCAGCCTGACAGGCTTGGCGGTCGGCCGCCCGGTCGACTGCCAACGGTCATATTTTTACCGTTGGGCAAACCCGGTCGACCGCCCGGTCGACCCAAACAAACAGAGAGCAGAGCTCTCAGACCCGGTCGACCCGGACGGTCGACCGTCCCAGTGTCTCCAAACGTGCACAGATTTGTGCACGTCGGTCGACCGGCCCGGTCGACCGACTTCAGCCAAGTCGACTAGGTAGTTGACTTAGTCGACTGATTGAAGCCTGGAACAGAAATCTGGGTCAGAAAAATAGTTTAAAAATATTTTGAAAATCTTTTAAGTCTTCTAAAAATCCACAAAACTTGTTTTAACATTTTGTATTGAAACACAAACAAGTGATAAAAATTTCAAGACATATATCAAACATATCAATTCATTTTGAGTCTTGCAAATTTTATCAAAAACAAAACTTGTATTTTTGTCAAACTTGATTTTTCAATACATGAATAGGAAAGTCAAAATAAGTTTGTATAGGAGGTGTAAGCATGTATGTATATCTAGAACATATCTAATATACATAGAAATAAAGTAAACTTGTTTTGTTCTACTATTCATGAAAACCAAATCCAAAACATAAAACGTGTGTGTTGTGCACTTGAGCATATCAACTATACTAAGCTTTACAAATGGATCTAAAACACACTATCTAAACTATGGATACCTAAGTCTTCCTGATGATCTTCATCTTCAAGTTGACTTGCTCCAAAACTCCATCCATGGGCTAGGCAAGGTATGATCTTGATGCTTTGGCCCTGGAATCACCATGAAAAGCTTCTAAACTCCTTGTTGAAGCTAATCACTAACTAATATCTTGATTAATGATCTGAAACTTAAACAACACAAGAATATTAGTAAACATAACTACATGAGTTAATCATCATCAAAACTAGGGTGGAAGGCCTTTGGGCCAACAATCTCCCCCTTTTGATGATGACAAAACTCATGGAGTTATATATGCATGGATTAAAGTTAAGCTTCAAAGAAGCTCCCCCTTAACTCATGCATAAACAAATAAACAAAAGATATGCAATGAATGTACATAAACATGTATGCATCAACATGCATAAAACACATAAACATGTTCTAGAAGCTCTAGATATCAATTAAATTAATAAAACATTAACAAAAACACTAGATACTCTAGATATCAATAAAACTTAATATATGCAAAAACAAAAGTATGCATATATAAAACTCAAATTATTCTCCCCTTTTTGTCAATCATCAACAAAGGGGTAAACAATCAAAACAATAAATGAGGGGTAAAAAAAAACTTTCTCCCCCTTTATGTCAATCAAAACAATAAAACAATGTTCTCCCCCTTTTTGTCTAAAAACAAAGACAAGGTCACTAAGGGGTGACTAGAAAAACATGATATCAATTGAAAATATGTCAATGAAGCATCTTGATATCAATTGAAAATAAATAAAGATCAATAAATGTTATATGCTATATACATTCATGAAGAGGAAGACGCTAAGTTAGCTTCCCTACACATATGCATTACATGAAAGAGGGATGTTAAGCCCTAATTCACATAACACACATTATGTAATGCATAAGAGGAGATGTGAAGCTCCCCCTACACACATGTACCACATAAAAAAGAGATGTTAAGCTCTTCAATACACAATACACTCAACATGAATCTATATGTAGAAGAGATGTTAAGCTCTCCTTGCATATAATCAATACAAATCAAAACTTTTGAATATTTTTCTTTAAACAAAATTTTTAGATACCAATTTAAAACACAAAACATCTTGATATCAAAAGATAGTATTTTTCTTTTTAAGTCATATAAACAATTGAAATGACTATTTTCTATCATAAAGTAAGGGAGTGGAAAACTAAATACCAATTGAAATATGAAAATCGAATTTTCTCCTTTATGAAATACCAACAAAAAATATGCATAGGCTTGTAATAAGATACCAATTGAAAACTAAATCAATTGAAATAAAGTGAAGCTCAAGCTCTAGCATAAACAAAATTTGTGTGAAAAATTTATATCTTAAGCACAAATAAAACAAGTATATGTGTATGAAATAGAATGAGTACCAATCACCAATAGATGATACCACTTGAAAATATACATACACAAACACATATGAGTATACAAAAGAATCAAATTGATACCAATTGAAAGAGTTCAATGATACCAATTGACATAACAATAAAAGCATGGTATAACTCATATAACTACCTCCCATCTCATGCACAAGTTAAAAATGATTTTCAATATAGACATATAAGGCATGGACTCCCATCCAACCTCCCGTAAAGGGTAGGGGTTTTCAAAAATAGGTTTGAAAATAGAGTACGTTTGAAAAACGCTACCAAAAGAAGAATACGAACTAGTTAAAATGAAAAATTTTGTTAACTAGTACGAAATCCTTCAAGCAAGGAATATACTAAAATAATTTTCATAAAACACATGTAAATCACATAGCACTTAAAACACTCAATATTCAATAAAGTCCATACATGCTCATGAAAACATACTCATGAGAAATATTTTTAAAAATGGTGAGTGTACAAGTAATGTGTGACATGGCATTATGAAATATCCAATTAAGCTCAAAATTCCTTGAAACACGAAAACATGAAAATCATCAAAACTATTTAATCTTCAAGGTATATGTATGTCCTATACAAATTAAAGTATACATACATATCCAAACACAACGAGTCCACAAAGATATATGCATGAAGGCACGTGGCTCAATAAGGATAAACATGTATATCTAATAGTTTGGACAAGATAGACATATACATGAAGTTAAACGATTAAAACACAAAAACAAGAAAAGCTAAATCTTCACCAAAACAAATTTCATTTCATGGTATATGTATGAATTGTCAACACAATAAGTATACATACATATCCCTAAACACAATTGAGTCCATATACAGATTTGCATGAAAGGCAAATGACTCAAGGGGTATACATGTATATCTTAGAGTTTGGCAATAATACACATATACATGAAGTGAAAACTCACAATCATAAAACAAATCCAAAAATAGGAATACAAGTTTAAAATGTATGAATCATCAAAACTAGACTATAGTAGCACATCTAATGGGTTCAAATAAGCAATCAAGCCCAAATATATATAGATTTATTTGTGGCCCACTATATGTACAAGTATAAATCCTAGTCTTAATGAAAACTAACATCTAAACAAGTAATCTTAACATAAAGAATCAAAACACAATATAAAAATCATCATGATAAAACTAAAACATGATTACTATGTAAATTCACATGTATTAGATTCATGATGTACATTATAGCTTAAACAAAAGTGAGAACACTAAGAATGGGTTCATATAAGCATGTGTGTCTCAAATACTATACATGTATGTCAAGGATCTAATAAACATGATATTTACATACTAATCCATAGACATCAAAAACATGCTATAAACAATGAAATGGAAAGCATGTAAACAATAAATAGGAGTAAAGGATTGTTACCAAAACCGAAGAAGCAACTCTCCTTGTCTCCAAAACATGGTGGTCCTCTCCATCAAATCTTCCCTTGAAAGTGATGCATCCAATTGATTTCCTTTAAGTACGGAACGCATCTACTCCAAGGTACCTTCACTCTCACATCATGTGAGAGCCCACACCTGCATTAAAAATCTTAGGGGTAGTCTTTGGTACCCATATCTTATTGGGTCCATGGGGGTTAGTACCTTCTCTAACCCAAACAAAATTCTTTACTAAATTATCAACATGTATTCTATCATAGCAAAATTTAGCAAGGTGGCCCTTACGTCCACAATGTGTACAAGTATACACATGAGCATACATTGTGTGATGGTGTCCGTAAGGAGCATGTGTATGCCGTGGAGGGTGTGCATGCATAAAAGATGAAACTTGCTTCTTTTGAACCAAAGATTCCAAGCGTGTATGATTCATGGCACATTGGCTCATAGTGGATTCCAAACAATCTGCTCTCTTCTTTAACATACAAATATCATCATTAATCTTAGAAGAAGAGGTACATGCATTAGGTAGACTAGATGAAGAAGGTACACTAGCAGGACAAACATGTGCATCAATCTTATTTTTCAAAACATCATTTTTCTTTAAACAAACATCTAAATCATTTGAAATAGAAATAATCTTATTTTTCAAAGCAACATTTTCTTTTAAAACAAAATCAACTTTCGAAGACAAATTTTCATTTTTCTTCAAAAGAGTTTCACAATCATTTTTAGATTTTAAAAATTCATTTTCTTTAAGTGCAAGTTCCAATTGAGATCTCTATGAATCCCTTTCATTATAGACCTCAACCTTCTCTTGCAAAATATTGTTAAGTCTAGAATGCAAACTCTTATTTTCATTTTCAAGTCCTAGACTTTTCTTTTCAAAATTTTATATTTTTCTATTAACTTTTCACAAACAATTGAAAGTTCTTCATTTAAAGCATGGGCATCATAATTATCACATGAAGAACTAGAATAATCATCACTATCTAAGTGGGTTTCTGATTGTACCTCAAGGGAGTCAGTCCCTTGGACCATTAAGCATTGAGAATCGGATTCTCCACTAGATTCCTCTTCTTGTTGAATTGGCACTTGAAGCTCGGAGGTGGTGGTTGTTGTCAACTTGTTCCACACTACAAAAGCGGAATTAAAGTTAGAAACACGCAAAAGATATTCTTTAGGCAAAGTGCTTCTAATGGCCTCAAGGGCTAGTGCATTGGCCCCTATATGATTGCGATCTCCAAGATAGCATTTCTTGGTGGCCGCAAGAAAGACATGCAAACCTAGAGTCTTTAGGTACATGGACATCCTATACTTCCAAACAACAATGTTGGAAGGGTCAAAGCTAGGTGGGGTCATGAAGTCCATGGCAAACTATATGAGTGTGCAAACAAGCAAATGCAAACAATAGACTAGCAATCAAATGGATCTCACTCCTAGGATGTTTAAGCCTAATATCAGGAGCACTAGCTCTGATACCAATTGAAAAATACCTAGAGGGGGGGTGAATAGGTGTAAGTGCTAATCTAGTGAACTATATGCGCTAAATGCGGAAGCTAATGCAAATCTTGCACAAACTTAATACAACACAAGTGTAGCTGAATTCCCCGTGAAGGGTTCTGGACTAACTCCTCTTGATTCCCCTTGAATGGGTTGAGGTGCTATGTGAAGCTCTTGTTGATTAAGTACAAGTGAGGCACACACAAACAACCAAGCATATACAAGATATAGCAATATGAAATATGCAAGGCACAACAAGCAAATAGATATGATATGGCAATATGAATTATGCTCAACACAAGCAAATATGATATGATGTTATGAATGATGCTTTGCACAATATAAAGAGAGAGAGGGTTAGAGAGACAAGTGGATCAAACGCAAACACAAAGATATGTTTCGAGGTTCGAGCACCTTGCTCTACATCCCCGCCTACACCACCGTGTAGGATTTCCAATCCACTATAACGTCCACCGAGGACTCCCACAGAGGGAACCTTCACCGAGAAGGATTTTTACAACAAGGGAGTACCGAACTCCTCTCTCAAACAACCACCTCACAACCGAGGGGTAGGCCCGTAGCCAATACAACCAACAATCAACACCTCTACCGAAGAGGGTTTACAAACCAACACTCCACCTCTCACTAGAGGGAGCAAACCAATCACCCGATCACCTCTACCAAAGAGGGATACAACAAGAATAAGGGTGTATACAACAAGTGGTTCCAAAGACCACAAACTCAAACTCTCTTTCTTTTTCTCTTTTTCTCTTTTCTCTTTTTCCACAAAACAAATGATCCTAATAGATTAGGATAGAAGATAGCTCAAGTGTGAAAAACTAGGTGTTTGGAAATCAAGAAATCAAAGAAAAACACTTGGAAAAATTCTTGCAAAAGATATAGAATGAAAACCAAGACAAATCTCCCAAAATACTCTTTTCTTTGATTTTTCCAAAAACCTAAAACAAATAAGATGAATTCTTTTTGGCCCAAAAACACTTTTGAAATCTTTTAAAAACTTCTTTTTAACACCAGAGAATGGGAGAAAATCAGCTCTAAAAATCTTAGCCAAAAACCCAAAGAGATGGGGTTATATAGGCCAAACCAGAAACTAGCCGTTAGGCTGATGTGGCAGCCTGACAGGCTTGGCGGTCGGCCGCCCGGTCGACCGCCAATGGTCATATTTTTACCGTTGGACAAACCCGGTCGACCGCCCGGTCGACCCAAACAAACAGAGAGCAGAGCTCTCAGACCCGGTCGACCCGGACGGTCGACCGTCCCAGTGTCTCCAAACGTGCACAGATTTGTGCACGTCGGTCGACCGACCCGGTCAACCGACTTCAGCCAAGTCGACTAGGTCAGTTGACTTAGTCGACTGATTGAAGCCTGGAACAGAAATCTGGGTCAGAAAAACAGTTTAAAAATATTTTGAAAAATCTTTTAAGTCTTCTAAAAATCCACAAAACTTGTTTTAACATTTTGTATTGAAACACAAACAAGTGATAAAAATTTCAAGACATATATCAAACATATCAATTCATTTTTGAGTCTTGCAAATTTTATCAAAAACAAAACTTGTATTTTTGTCAAACTTGATTTTTCAATACATGAATAGGAAAGTCAAAATAAGTTTGTATAGGAGGTGTAAGCATGTATGTATATCTAGAACATATCTAATATACATAGAAATAAAGTAAACTTGTTTTGATCTACTATTCATGAAAAGCAAATCCAAAACATAAAACGTGTGTGTTGTGCACTTGAGCATATCAACTATACTAAGCTTTACAAATGGATCTAAAACACACTATCTAAACTATGGATACCTAAGTCTTCCTGATGATCTTCATCTTCAAGTTGACTTGCTCCAAAACTCCATCCATGGGCTAGGCAAGGTATGATCTTGATGCTTTGGCCCTGGAATCACCATGAAAAGCTTCTAAACTCCTTGTTGAAGCTAATCACCAACTAATATCTTGGTTAATGATCTGAAACTTAAACAACACAAGAATATTAGTAAACATAACTACATGAGTTAATCATCATCAAAACTAGGGTGGAAGGCCTTTGGGCCAACAAAAATTTGATAATTTTGTTTTTTTACTTTAACTCCTTTGTTGATGATTGACAAAAAGGGGGAGAAGTATTTAAGATATATGCATGTTTTCCTTACTTGAGGGGAGAAGTATTTGTTTTCCTTGCTTAAGGGGGAGTAGTTTTTATGTTTATGCATATATGTTTTGTTTTGCAAATAGGAGAAAAAGAATTTGATTTGTTTTATATTTGATTGGCATGTTTATCTCCTAGATTTGCATATATGTTTATGTGCCTACATTGCATATTTATTTGCTTATTTGTGATGCATGAGTTAAGGGGGAGCTTCTTTGAATCTTTACTTTAATCCATGCATATATAACTTCATGAGTTTTGTCATCATCAAAAAGGGGGAGATTGTTGGCCCGAAGGCCCATCACTCTAGTTTTGATGATGATCAACTCATGTAGTTATGTTTACTAATAATCTTGTGTTTAATTAGTGACAGATTTATGATCAAGATCTTAGTAGGTGCATAGCTTCAACAAAGGATTTGAAGTCAAGTTTTGGAGCTTGTACGGTGTTTGGACCAAGTCAAGAAGGCTTCAAGTGAAGACTTCAAGAAGATGAAGACTTGTGTCTAGGTTTGTTTTTAGAAGATTTTATTTTTAGATAAAATGTAAAGGATAGAATAGTTGGTGGATTGCTCAAGTATACATATACACACACACTCTTGATAGTTTTGTTTTTACAAAAGATTTTCTATTTTAGAAAATACATGTTTGATTTTGGTATTCAAGTTTAACAAAATCATGTTTAGTGCTTAATGTCAAAAACATAGATATTTCTCCATGTTTGTGTAGTGGATCATATCCATACACACTATGCTTCAAATGAGTTTAAATATCTTGTTTTTGTATTTGGTGAAGTTTTGGAAAAACAAGTTTTGAAAAATCAAGTTTGGAAAATACAGTTTTCATTTTTAAGCCAATTTTTCCAAATTACAAAAATAGTTCAAATCTTTTATAACATGTCTTGATTCTGTGCAAGAATGTTTGTTTATCAAAGTAAAGTGTTAAAACTATTTTTGTAGATTTTTCATGATTTTATGGGATTTTATGTAAGCCAAAAAGACCAAGTTTTTAATCCCTTAAACTTTGTTTCCTAACTTCAGCCGGTCGACGGTCGACCGCAGCTTGAAGTCAGCCGACCATCACGGTCGACCGACGTGCAAAGACGTGCACGCCAGTTCTGGCAGGAGGGCCGGTCGACCGACCTGGTCGACCGTCCAGAGAGCTCTGCTCTCAAGAAAGGCCCCGGTCGACCAGGCGGTCGACGGGACAGAGAGACTTGCTCTCTGTATCCTGGCCTCGGTCGACCGACCGGTCGACCGATGGCTCAACGGTCTGAAATATGACCGTTGGCAGGTCGACCGGGCGGTCGACCGACAGTTCTGTCAGGCCTCCAACGGCTAGTTTTTTGGAGCCCTATAAATTGGGCCATTTGGGGGCTGTTTTCTACAAGATTTTTGGAGAATTTTAGAGCCAGTTTTTCCTACCCTTCCAAGAGGTTTTTCTTCACAAAATTGAGAGCTAATACTTCCAATCAAAAGGGGAGATTTTATCAAGAGTGTTAAAAGAGATTTTCTTGAGTTTTCCTCCACCATCTCTTTCCTTGTTTTCTCACACAACACTTGAGCTATCCATTGCTATATCTACCTATAGTGATTTGTTGTGAGAGGATTTTAGGTGATCAAGAGTTGTGATCACCAAAGTTCATCTTTGTTCTTTGAGGAGGCGGATGAGTGCGTTCACGGTTGTTTCGAGTTCGTGTGTGAACTCTTTGTTTGAGGTGCAGCCTCGGCAAGCCGGTGGGCTTGCGGTGTGTACGGACTAGGGAGTGCGAGAGCTTGTAGGTGTTGTGGCACCGAGTGATCCGGTGGGATTGATTATAGTGGAAATCCTTCGTGTGTCGAATGCGGGGATGTAGAGCAAGTGTGCTCGAACCTCGAAACAAATCCCTTGTGTTTGCGATTGATCACTCTCTCGCTTTGTCTCTTGTTTATATCTTGCATGCTTCTATTGTGTTTATCTCTACATGCTTGATATATTGTGTGCCTAATTGATATATGCTTGGGAATTGTTTGCTAGCACTTGTCTTCAACCAAGAGAGCCAACGCGGCACCTCAACCCTTAGAGGAGTTAGTCTAGAGCCCTTCACGGGAAATTCGGTTATACTCTTGTGTTATACGTGGTGTTTAGTTTAAGAAGTTTAGTTTAGGTCATAATAGTTTTTAATTCCGCATTATTTGGCATTAAGTGACCATTAGATTAGCCATCACCTATTCACCCCCCTTCTAGGTGATCCTACAAATCCCACGGCTGAGATTTGAGGGCCTCATCCTCTTGAGCCTATAAATAGACCCCTAGGGCCTCTGCGGAAGGAGGGAGGAGAGAATATGAGAGAAAAGCTTGTATTTTTGAGAGAATTGTAGGGATTTTCACTAGCTTCTTTAGTGCTCTTGTAATCTTCTTTCTCCTTCTAGAATTCTGCAAAGAGAGAGAGTGTGTGAGATCTTGTAATTGAAGTGGTGACAACTTGAATGCAAGGATTGATCCATCTTTCTTCTCATCTTTACTAATTCTAGTGCTTTACTTTCTTGTGCTTTACTTTCTTCAAGCTTTAATTACCATTGCATTTATTCTACCATGAATTGTTGTGTTCTTTTCATTTCAATGTCTAACTAACTCTCTAACATGACTAGCTAACTACTAACTTTACTAACTTCTAACTCTTGGGTGATTGCTAATTCATGTGATTCATTGGATGCTTTATTGTGATCTTGTAATTTCAAGTCTCTATTATCCCCAATGAAGATGAGCTACTTTAATTCTTGGCAAATGCTTGTTTTCATTCCATATGATTCATGTGAGCCTCATTTAGAGCCTTGTCTTTAGAACAAGTGCCTTTATGGAACAATGAGATGGAGCACCTAACTATGCTATTTGTTGTACAATTTTCTTACTTCAATGCTAGCTCGAGTATGGCTTTGAATGACTAATGAATCTTGTATCTTCTTCCTTAGCATTACCTTGAGTGACACTCCTTGATCCACCATTGAAAATCTATCTCGGGAGCTGATGAATCAATGAGGTAACAAGACAAGCCGAGAAGATCACTCATCCTCTACATGGGAAAGTATTTTGACCAAACAAGCAAGACAAACCTTTGCTGATGAATCAACATGAGGCATGCATCACCCTATGAGATTAGTAAGTTAGTAAATTAGAAGGGTTAGCTAGTCATGATTTTTTCTCTCTAAAAGTCTTTTCAAAGTTTCCCTTCTCAAAGTTTTCTTTTCAAGCTAGTAAAGTTTTTCAAGTTCATTTCACTTTCCTTTCCATCCTTTTCCTTTTTATGCAAAGAAAACCCACAAAGAATTTTTCCTCTATTTTTCATGTCATTTTGTTTTTCTTGAACATAGAAGAACTTTCATTTTCCTTCTTCAAAACTCAATTTTGAAACCGTAAAGCTTCCATCGCAAGCTCTCCCTGAGGATCGACCCGTAATAGCTTATACTACTACGGTGATTCGGAAGGAGTAAAGAAAAATTGTGAATACATTTTGGAGTTTTTGAGCATCACTTAAGAACATCGAAGGTTGATTCTAAACCCTCTCTCTCTGAATATTAGTACACTCCTACCTTTCGAACAAAACCTTAATTTTCCTTTTCTAAAAATAAAAACCAAAACCAAAAATATTTTTCCTTATTTACTTTTACTTCTAACTTAACATAAAATTCTTTTTATTTTCAAAACAAAGAAGAACACTTAACCAATTTAGTAAACATACCAAAATGTTCTATCGCATCCCTCCCTGTGGATTCTACCTGTTTAGCCATTAGCTATTGCGATTAAATTTTGAAAAGCTAGAGATTCCTTTTACTTTCAGATAACATCCTTCTAACATCTCTTGCTTTTCTCAATCATCAAGAAAAGAACGCAAGATACCATGGAAGCCAAACACATAGATGTGAAATTCAACTTCATCATAAACTAATTAGAGAAAATCACACTTGAGTACATACTAACGAAGCGCATGTTTGTTAATCCGTTGACAAAGCCATTGGACTTTGCGTTGTTTTTCGTCATGTTAGAGCTTTAGGTCTATGTAATTGGTAATGTAAATATATTATTTTATAGTGACATTTTGACATTTCTCTACCATTATTTCTAGTACATATATTATTTATTGTTTGGCATTAATAACATTACTTTATCTTAGTGCATAACAACTTATTAGATATTTGAAATTTGAATGAGCATAGAAACTAGGCATGTCAGCTAGGTTAAGACTGACAGTCTCACACAAGTAGTCGCCTTTGACACTGTATGGGCAACGGTTTGGATGAGATGCAAATGGTTATGTTTATGCCAATTGATATGATCACAGGCAACATAATGAACACATTCTGAGCATCGCCTCAAAGAGAGTCGAGATGAAATTGGGTTTATCTTTAGGCTTTGCACCCAAATCTGTCATGAGATCAAATAGATTCCCCAGATCTGTATACATGTTGTATAACTAGATATGCATCTTGATCGAAAGCGAAGAGATCGCTTGCCGAGTGAGAGGTTGCAGGTCCCCGAGCGGTAGACTCGCGAATGGACTAAGATCTGTAGACGTGCACTCAATGAGCTACTTCATTGTAGCATGCAATCATATTGTGTGTGCTTGGTGACCATCACCATGTTGGCCCAAAGGCCCATCACTCTAGTTTTGATGATGATTAACTCATGTAGTTATAGTACTAATGATCTTGTGTTTAAATTGGTCTCAGATATGTGATCAAGATCTTAGTAGGTGTTTAGTTTCAACAAAGGATTTCAAGTCAAGTTTTAGAGCTAGCACATGTTGATTCAAGAGCTTATGCATCAAGACCACATCAAGTACTCAAGAGGAGTCTAGTTCATGGATCATGTTTTGGACCAAGTCAAGAAGGAAAAGAAGATCTTCAAGAGAAGACCTTCAAGACTTGTGTCTAGGTTTGTTTGTAGTAAGATTTTATTTTCAGATAAAATGTAAATGATAGATTAGTTGGTGGATTGCTCAAGTATCATATACACTCACACACAATTATGTGTTTTCATTATAGAGTTTTTGTTTTGAAAAAAATACGGTTTTGGTTTCTCAAACATGTGTTTTATCAAAACTTTATTTAGAGCCTAATGTCAAAAATATAGATATTTCATTATATATGTGCAGTGGATCATAGTTATACACACTAAGCTTTAAATGTGTTTAGAATATCTTGTTTTTATATTTGGAGGAGTTTTGAAAAAATCAGTTTTCAATTTGAAAAAATCATTTTGGAAAAATACAGATTTTTGTTTAAGGCAAAGCTTCCATATTACAAAAATAATTCGAAATATTGTAACATGTTTGATTTTTACTCAAACATGTTTGTATATCAAAGTATATTACGAAACTTATTTTTGTAGATTTTTAGTGATTTTATGGGATTTTATTGAAGGTAAAAAGACAAGTTATTAAATCCCTAAAATGCTGTTTCTGGCTTTTTGCCGGTCGACTGCACGATCCACCGAGTCAGAGGTCGGTCAACCGGGCGGTCGACCGACGTGCACAAACGTGCACGGCCTAGTTTGGCTGGAGGGCCGGTCGACCGACCCGGCCGACCGCCATAGAGCTCTGCTCTCTGGATCTGGCCCCGGTCGACCGGGCGGTCAACCGGCAGAAGCTTCTGCTCTCTGTATCCAGGTCCCGGTCAAACTGGCCGGTCGACCGGTGGCACAACGGTCGAAAATCTGACCGTTGGCGGTCGATCGGCGGTCGACTGACAGCAGCGTCAGCTGCTAATTTGGACCCCAACGACTAGTTTTTGGATGCCTATAAATTGGGGTTCTCTTGCACTATTTTCTACAAGATTTCAAGAAAATTTTTGGGCTAGTTTTTTCTACCTATATCAGTAGTTTTATCCACATGTTTTAGAGCCAATACTTCCAAATTAAAAGGAGAGTTTATCAAGAGTTTTCAAAAGTGATTTCTTGAGTTTTTCACCACCAATTCTACCCTAATTTTTCTCACACATACTTGAGTTTTTCATTTCTATATCAATCCTATAGGAGAGTTATTGTGAGAGTGTTTTTAGGTGATCAAAGTATTATGATCACCAAAGTGTTTTTTCTTGTATTTGAGGAGGCAGACTTGCGGGTTCGCGTTGTTTCGAGTTCTTGTGGGAGCTCGGTGTAGAGTTGCAGGCTCGGCAAGCTAGTGTGCTTGCGGTGTGTAAGTCTTGCGGGAACAAGAGAGGGACTAGTGAGTTCAAGAGTTCTAGTGTGAACTCCTTGTAGGTGTTGCAATACTGAGTGATCCGGTGGGATCGGTTTATAGTGAAAATCCTTCATAGTATTGAAGGCGGGGACGTAGAGCAAGGGTGCTCGAACCTCGAAACAAATCTCCCGTGTTTGCGATTGCTTTCTCTATCTCTCACTTATGTTATATCTTGCATACTAACATAGCTTATTCTTTATATGCTTGATATATCTTGTGCTTAATTGTTATATGCTTGGGGATAGTTTGCTTACACTTGTATTCAACCAAGAGAGTCATAGCGGCATCTTAACTCTTATCTAGAGGAATCTTGAGGAGATAGTCCAGAGCCCTTCACGGGAAATCTGGCTACACTCTTGTGTTATACTTGGTGTGTTTAGCTTAAGAATTTTTAGTTTGCATAAATAGTTTTTAATTCCGCATTAACTCACCATTAGATTAGCTAGTACCTATTCACCCCCCCAAGTGATTTCACACCATTGGGGTAGGCGAATGGATCCCTATTTTGCTACCATGTGAGCCAATGTTATATATAATGCACAGTTTTGTTCCCTATGTAGCCCACCTTTACCCTTAGAGATATTAGGTTGTGTTAGGAAGGTTAAAAGCTAGGGAAGAAGTAATTAGAAAATTAGTCATTTTATCTGAAATGGCAGTAAGTGAAAGAAGATTACATGCACATCTTTTGATAGAGTGTCTGCATCTAGACTTCGCTTAGGCGAAGTGTGAACCTTACCAGACTATTTTTATAGCAAATGAATATTCCCCTTTGTTATTTGAGATATTGAAAATATTCGATCCAAAGATGTGAACAGGTGAAGTTGGGTTAAGTCATGACTTGAACTTGTATTTTAATAAGGTTAGAAGAGTTGTTCTCGCTCTTGATAAGAGTTTGTAATTCAGCGGCTCACCGCCTGCAGGTGATTTTGACGGTCACATGAACTAGCAAATAGTATGATGAGAGCTTGATGATTAGTGCATGGCTTAGAGATGTTACGTCCCACCATTGTGCGAGTGAGAATATGATAGACTTAATGGACTGGCTCATAGGACCAAGCCCAAGTCCAAGCCCAATATAAATTGGCTTGGCCATAATCATGACTGGAGAAGAATAGCGCCCAATGTGGGCCGCTAGATTCCAATCCAAGGGTTGAGATTTAACTAGGTTTTATGCAATGCTCTCTTGTGAGGAGCTTAGGGTTTTCCCCCCATCTACTTAACGACAGGCCAATCCTCCTCCTTCTTCATCCACTTGCACATGCAAGCTTTCGTAAACTCCTATCTAGTTTCTCTCTACTCCTCCAATCTATCGGTTCATCTCTGCATGGTTCGTGAAGAGACGGGTGTGCTCCGAGGAATCCACTGTAGCTATCCCCACCATCAAGAGAAGAATATTTCAAAAGAGAAAACCTAGCGATTAAGAGGTATGTCTTCTATTGTGTTCATATCTAAAATATAGATTTAGTATCTGATATTGGCATGATATTATAATGGAAAGAAAACACATTGACACAGCACACTCTACCACATCTACACTAAACATTCACTTTCAATATCACAATATGAAGTAGACAAACATTATATACAAAAATCAGAATTTGAGAGATTAAATAAATACATTAGTTACAAGTGTTTCTAACATCAACTTGTTCCACGTTTCTCTCCCTCCTCGAGTATTTTTCTATCTCCGTGTTGTAATTCATTTCAAGTGGCAGAGCTGCGGGTTTAGCCTGCTAATTCGTCCATTTCTTAAGTTAGGGAAATTATGTTTACCCCCCTGAGACATTTTTCTTTGTGTCCCCCTTCCTTTTTTCCGTGCTAAAAACCCCCTTAACCATGATCAATGCGTGATTAGGCCCCTAACCTCACAAAAAAGCAGAAGGGGTTACTGAATATTTTTGTAATTCCTACGTTACTTTGCTGAAGTGGGTCAAAACACGCCGAAGCAAGAGAGTACATGTGAGGGCGCGTTAAATATGCCTATTATGTAGAAAAAGGAGGAGACTCAGAAAATAACCATGCATAGCATCAAATTGTCCACATTCGTTGTCTTGTGGGATTTTTTATATAAATCTTGAATAGTATCATATTTATTGAGATTTGAGGTTGCAATAGCATTTAATACTAGCATTCTTGGTCTTAAATCTTTAATATTTTATGAGAAAATGTCTAGGTTTTCTTGTATAATATTTAATTAGCAATATGAAAATAAGAGATTTTCTATTTAATAAGATGGAAATATACTGAAAATGCATTTTTTTTTTTTTAGATGGAGCAATTACAGTGACAAACTTTATAATTTTATTTTTTTCATGAGAACACATTTATAGTAGGTTGTTGTTATTTAACCTCTCTTGGGCTATTATTTTTATTATTTTTCTTATAAACTTAATTTTCTGATTATTTTTTTATCGCCAATAAGTGTTGACACTAATTTGAAAATAACAATAAATTATTCTGCTTAGGCTATCGTTCTATTATTCTGATTTCCTATCACAAGTTAAACTCTAGATAATGTTTTTGAATTTCAATAATTTAATTTAATTAATTAATTAAAGTTGGTGTAAAATGGTAGCCTTGGAAACGAACAGCTAACGGCTATTATTTGGTGTCAACACATTAATAACAATAATACATGAAATTAAGTTTCCTTTTTTGGGAGGCCATATCTCTCTGAAATATTTTAGCTTGGTTTCCACACAAATCAAAACCAAGAACCGAACCTAGTTTGGTTTGGTTTGATTTGATTTCAAAATATTCCATGTGTATAACCCGTTTCTAAGTGCTTATTACTAAGAATTGAGTATAGTTTAACTAACTTAAGTTTTTGAGGGGACACATCAAAATACCATGATCTGAGGTTGTATATCAAAATAAGAAAGATTTCAAGTGGGTGTAACTGAAAAGCCTTTCAAAGAAAGTTACATCAACACTAGTGAAATCCTTCTGTAACACCTCGTTTCCGGAATACATACTTTGTTGCGTATTCAGCTTTTCAGTCGTATTTTTTGATTTACTTTCCGTATTTATCCGATTTCAATTCCAAATATTATTTTCCAATATATTAGGTTTTATGTGATTTTCTGGAATTTTCTGGAATTAAAATGAATTTCTTCAAAACCGTGTCGACCAGCGCCGCTGATCAATTTTCTGATTTTTATTTTCCAAACTGTTAGGAATTCTTAGAAAGTCCTTTAGACTTTATTGTTGAGAATCCTATTTCCTAGCTAAGGCCTTTTTCTGAGAATTTTATGATTTTATGAAAATTCGTACGGAGTCGGTAAATCACTGATACCGGGATTTTTATAATTAAAACTATAAAGTATTTCTCAAAAAGGATTTCATTTTAAGTCTTTGTATATTATTATAGATTTTTGGTGAAAATTAGGAGTCGTTCCGAGATACTTGAATTTCGGACGATTTCGGTATTTTCCGAAATGTTTTCCGTACTTTCGACTTTGACCCAGGAACTCGCGGTTTTAATATTATAATTTTCTGAGTTAGAGAAAATATCCTTTCAATTTAATTTTCTTTCCTTTTTCCTTTTCTCTATTTTCCTTTCCTTCTTCATGAAGCCAAAGGAGTTTTGAATTTCCAAAATTCCATTTAATTTCCACCTCTCCACTTCCACACACTTCACCATTAATGACCCTCATTAATGACCCTCCACCTCACCCCATTTGGCTAATGGTGATTGGCCAAAGGAGACACCTCACACCCACTTGGCTAATTATGATTGGTCAAGAAAATATCTCATCCCCTATTTTGCACAAAAGCCCCTCTCTATTATTTAATTACTTCCCCTTTACAAATCAAAATCCTATTTAAATCAAATCCTTTACATTTTTATTCTTTTCTTCACTTCATCAAGAACTCCACCTTTGCAAAAGCCTTCTCCTTTTCCAAAGCAAACCCTAGGTATCCTCTTCCATTTCAAGAACTACAACTTGGATTTTGGGATCGTCCGCGAAATCGCCGAGAATTAAGTTGGTGATTCGGAATCTTCGGAACTCGTAGAAATTCCAAACGACCGTCCGAAGTGAGTATCTTTACTCACCAAGACTCGTAATATTCCTAGTATATTTGTGTTGATAGATCATGTCACTTTATGTTATAAAAATCATATTTTTATCCATCCAAAACAACCACCACAAAAATCTGAATTTTCAGAACAGACCACGGTCTATTTCAGAACTCCGGTCGACCGGCCCAAGGGGGGCAGTCGACTGATGTGCACAATCGTGCACAGTTAGAAAATCTGGAGCTCACGGCACTGTATCGGTCGACCGGCAGTCGACCGACAGGTGACCGGTAGTTATATCCCCAGTCGACCGGCACTCGACCGGTGCCCTACCGCCCGTGCAAAGCCCAGTCGACCGGCAGTCGACCGGTCGATTCTGGAGCTCACGCACTTTGGCCAGTCGACCGACAGTCGACCGGAACCCTACCGCCTTTAGAAACCCCAGTCGACCGGAAGTCGACCGGAGGTCGACCGCCAGTTCAAACCTGGGCCAGAATTCTGTTTCCTTTTCTGTTTTAAATTCTGGTCTTACATTGATACATGTGTGATAGGTTAATCTCGTTTATGCTTCATAATTGCTACCACATGACATGTTACTTGGTGGATCACACCACTTATACTTCATGACTTGTTCCATGTACTTTCATGTTAGGACTTGTAGGACTTGTTAATTAATATGTATATCTCCACCTTATCATGCTATCACTTATACCAAGCATGATAGACTTGACTTTTGTATAAAATAGACCAACTTACATTGGGTCCGGGGGAAGACATGCGGATATCGATATGTGTTCGTGTTTACAGTGGCTTTTAGGAGTGTTGTGCAACCCATGTTCCGGTCTGACCTGTGGGCCTCCAGGGGACCGAGGGGAGAGCTTGATCCCTGTATTGCTGGTACCATATTGATGAGGGCATACATAAGTCCCTCCTATTGGGCCTAACGGCTGGCTTCCGTCACCAAGCAACGGAACAATATTGGACCGTTATCCCGGGCATGTACGGGGTCCACTGTAAACATAGTTCGTCGATACAACCGCTGATTTCCAATAACCCCCTTGCCTTGTTGAGATATGGATCTATGTGCTCTGGGACGCTGGGTCACATAGCTAGATATCCCAATGAGACAAGTAATAATAAGACGTTAATTGTAGATGTATTGTTTTATGACCTTATATGATATTGTTCTCATCACTTGTTAGTCGATACCACTTATTACTGTTTCATCTTCTTATTCTTGTTCCTTCGCCACTTGGCCATATCTTGTTTATTATTATATGTCTTGATTCTGTGGATTTGCATATTCAGATTCTGAGACTTGGAACGAAGTGGAGCCATCCACTGAGGACCAAGAGTATCTGAGCGAGCAGTCTGATCTGTTCTAGTTCTCCCGTGCCAGACCCTTCCTTTTGACTCACGGGATCTTCGTCCTGCTCGTGAGCATCTCGTGTATGTCTTGTATATTTTACTTTTGGACTTGTTATGATAAAGACACATGTAATGTGTATATGTTTATCATACTGTGATGACTTTGTATATGAATCTTTTATGTTGGCATATGAATATACCACGCTTTGTGTTGTACTCTGATCCTTGCTTGTACTTTTATGCTTAGCGTATATACGTGGGGGCTTCTTTTGACCTACGTATATACGTTGCAGTGACGTCCCCGTATCCGTGGAATCGGGGCGTTACAGGTTGGTATCAGAGCCTAGGCTCTCAAACCTAAAGTACAATTGTGGCAAATTCTAGAAATTTGCTTATGCCAACTACAATGTACAAAGTTATAGAGTCCGTCTTGCTTCCTTCATTGATCAATTCCTTCGTATCCTGAACTCTTTTCAATTGTTTTCAATTCCAGTTATCATACGGTATGGAGAGACGCTCGGGTCGTAACAACGTTGGGCAGGTGCCGAATGGACCTGTAGGCGGAGAGAATGCTGATGTCCTACAGATCATTCGGGCTATGGTGGAAAATCAGCAGCATCAGATGGATAACCAGCAGCAGTACCAGCAGCGGCAAATGGAGAACCAGCAGCAGCAAATGGAGAATCAACAACAGCAGACCGAACTCCTTAGGCAAGAGCTAGCAGCCCCAAGGGGACAGAAGCCTGGGAACGTGTCCGATTTCCGACGGCTGCAGCCAGCCATCTTCACTGGAGGAGAGAAACCATTGGAGGCTGAGCAGTGGTTGACGGACACTACGGATCTGCTGAACGCCGCCCGTGTACCAAAGGAGGATCAGGTTGAAGTCGCCAAGATTCAGCTTAAAGACATAGCTCGAACTTGGTGGTTGGCGGAGGAAGCTAGACTGGGGAAGCCCATCACTTGGGATACATTCTCCGAGAGTTTTTACAGCCGGTTCTTCCCTGATACGGCGCAGCAAGAGATGGAGGAGCAATTCATCAGACTCCAGCAGGGAAACAAGTCGGTGGACGAGTACGCAGCAGACTTCCTTAGACTCAGCCGCTTCGCCCCGTATATGGTGACGGATGAGAAGAAGCGTGCAAGTCGATTTCAGAAGGGTCTTCAGATGAAGATTCAGATGTACCTCATGCCCC
Organism: Agave tequilana; assembly: GCA_038442645.1. Classification (NCBI taxonomy): domain Eukaryota; kingdom Viridiplantae; phylum Streptophyta; class Magnoliopsida; order Asparagales; family Asparagaceae; genus Agave; species Agave tequilana. The sequence continues at coordinate 36,107 of JAVJIF010016189.1, read as the reverse complement.
AACACTTGAAGACATATGCAGAGGTTCTTACCAGCGCTCGAGAGGTGGAGCGTGGTTTGAGAAGGAGAAAGAGAACCAGATGGGGAATCAGGTCATAAAGAGGCCGTTTGTACCCATGGGAAGAGGGGGTCCGTTCAGAGCAGCCAAGATCCAGATGAGGCAACCTTTCAGGCCAGCACCTTACCAGGCAGCCCAATCATCTATCTTCTGCAACTTCTGTCTGAAGCCAGGGCACACTCGACCAAATTGCCGGAGGGCAAATGGGTTGTGTTTATTATGTGGGTCTCGAGATCATGCAGTAGAGACTTGTCCACACAATAGATTTGGGAGAGCCAACCAGACCTTGCCAGCACTTCCAGGACCGAGTGGACAGCGGGTAGTACCAGGGCCATTTGGGCAGAGGGATCAGGGACCAGTGGTGAGGAGAGCACCCCTTCCTCCACAGCATATGATTCGCCCAGTCCAGAGAGGAGGTAGGACAGCAGCCGGGCGTGGCAGGGGTCAGGCTTACAACCTGACGGAGGCAGAGGCTGAGGCTTCAGAGGAGGTGATTACAGGTAACATCAGAGTACACTCAAAGCCTGTTCTCGCTTTATTTGATTCGGGTGCATCCCACTGTTATATCTCAGATAAATTTGTGGCCGTTCATTCTATTCCTGTTAGATTATTAGACCACAAGTGGGAGATAAGTACAGGTAATGGGGTAGTCTTATCATATAGAGTGTGTACTGACTGCCCAGTAGAACTGTGTGACAAGGTCTTAGCCATAGATATGCTCGTACTTGACACTAAGGGGTACGACGTGATCTTAGGCATGACCTGGCTCAGTCAGTATTATGCTGTAATTGATTGTAGAGAGAAGAAGATCAATTTTAGAATTCCCCTTCAGCCTGAGTTTCAGTTTAGTGGAGAAGTGAAGTCCACTAAGGGAAAGTCTCAGATTACTTCTTCGGAGGTTCAGAAGCAGAAGGTGCCAGTGTGGGATGAATTCCCGGAGGTGTTTGCTGAGATCACAGGACTGCCACCTGTAAGGATGATTGAGTTCTCCATCGAGACCATTCCAGGAGCAGCTCCCATATCTAAGGCTCCGTACAGAATGGCACCGACGGAGTTGGAGGTCCTGAAGAAGCAGCTACAGGAGTATTCCGATAAGGGATTGATCAGGCCGAGTACTTCACCGTGGGGAGCTCCAGTATTGTTGGCCAATAAGAAGGATGGTAGCAAGAGACTTTGTATTGACTATAGGGAGTTAAACAAAGTCACCATCAAGAACAGGTATCCCCTTCCTAGGATTGATGACTTATTTGATCAGCTTCATGGAGCCCGTGTATTCTCCAAGTTGGATTTACAGTCGGGTTACCATCAGCTGAGGGTGAAGAAGGAGGATGTACTGAAGACGGCATTCAGGACCCGATATGGCCATTATGAATTTCTAGTGATGCCTTTCGGAGTTACTAATGCCCCTGCAGTGTTTATGGACTTGATGAACCGAGTGTTCTCGCCCTTCTTGGATCAGTTTGTTGTTGTTTTCATCGACGACATCTTGATCTATTCAAAGAACAATAGGGAGCATGCTGAACACTTGAGAATTGTGTTGCAGACACTTCAGCAGGAGCAGCTTCATGCCAAGAGGAGTAAGTGCGAGTTTTGGCTGGATAGTATAGCATTTCTCGGACATGTGGTGTCAGCAGAAGGTATCTCAGTTGATCCGAGCAAGGTCCAGGCAGTAAAGGAGTGGCCAGTTCCGAGGACGGTGACAGAGATAAAGAGTTTTCTTGGACTAGCTGGCTATTACAGACGCTTTGTCCAGGACTTCTCCAGGATTGCAGCTCCATTGACTAAGCTCACCAGGAAAGGGGAGAAGTACATCTGGACAGAGGTGTGTGATGCAGCCTTCGAGCAGTTGAAGCAGAAGCTAATTTCAGCTCCTATCTTGAGAACTCCCTCAGGGAGAGGAGGAATGGTCATCTTTAGTGATGCTTCAGGTAAAGGCCTAGGATGCGTGCTTATGCAACATGATCATGTGATAGCATATGCATCCAGGCAGTTGAAACCTCATGAGAGGAATTACCCAACTCATGACTTGGAGTTGGCAGCAGTGATCTTTGCCTTGAAGATTTGGAGGCACTATCTTCTGGGAGATAGAGTACTGATATATACAGATCACAAGAGCCTCAAGTATATCTTTTCTCAGAAAGAGCTGAATATGAGGCAAAGGCGGTGGCTGGAACTTATGGCAGACTACGATATTGACTTGCAATATCATCCAGGCAAGGTCAATACGGTCCCGGATGCATTGAGTAGGATGCCAGAGAACAGAGTGCTAGTCCAAATCACTCAGCAAGAGGAGCTGATTCGAGATTTCATTCGATTGGATTTGATGGTGGTCCGAGGAGCTGAGAAGGCAGGGCAGCTTATGGCCTTACAGATCCAGTCATCCTTGATAGAGGAGATTAAGGAAGCACAGAAGGAGGATTCCAGACTTCAGACATTTAGAGATCAGGTCGAGGCTAGATTGAGGACGGATATTTGTATTCGTCCGGATGGTGCCTTGTACTATGGAGATAGACTTTGTGTTCCTCAGGGGGAAGTAAGACAGAGGATTTTGGCTGAAGCCCACAGTTCAGCCTACTCCATACACCCTGGAGGAAACAAGATGTACCAGGACCTGAAGAAGCACTTTTGGTGGAATGCAATGAAGAGAGAGATAGCTCAGTTTGTAGCAAAGTGCTTGGTGTGCCAGCAGATAAAGATCGAACATCAGAGATCAGCTGGACTTCTGCAACCTTTGCCAATACCCGAATGGAAGTGGGAGCATATCACGATGGACTTTGTCACGGCATTACCTCGTAGTCCCAAAGGTAATAATGCCGTGTGGGTCATCATTGACCGTCTCACCAAGTCGGCCCACTTCATACCATTCCGGGTCGGACAGACAACTGAGGTCTTGGCAGAGAAGTATATAAGGGAGATAGTCCGCCTGCATGGAATTCCAGTCAGTATTGTTTCAGACAGAGATACCAGATTCAGATCTCATTTCTGGGAGAGTCTCCAAGAGAGTCTGGGCACTCGTCTGAAGTTCAGTACAGCTTATCATCCCCAGACAGACGGACAGTCAGAGCGGACCATCCAGATCCTTGAAGATATGCTTAGAGCCTGCATGATTGAGTTCGGGGGTTCATGGGAAGACCATCTTCACTTGGCTGAATTCTCTTATAACAACAGCTATCAGGCAAGTATAAAGATGGCACCTTTTGAGGCACTGTATGGCAGGAAATGCAGGTCACCGATTTGTTGGGATGAAATCGGTGAGAGGAGTCTATTGGGGCCAGAGATGTTGATCCAGACTACAGAGAAAGTCAGAGTTATCAGGGATCATCTCAGGGCAGCTCAGAGTAGGCAGAAGAGTTGGGCAGATTCCCGGAGGAGGCCATTGGAATTCGGAGTTGGAGATCATGTGTTCCTGAAGATTTCACCGACCAAGGGAGTGATCCGGTTCGGCACTCGTGGGAAACTAAGTCCGAGGTATATCGGCCCATTCGAGATATTGGATCGAGTGGGAGATGTGTCTTATCGATTGGCGTTGCCGCCATCGTTGGACGGAGTTCATAATGTTTTCCACGTGTCTCAGTTGAGGAGATATGTTAAGGATGACAGCCACATTTTGGATCATTCCGAGCTGGAGTTACAACCGGACTTATCTTATCAGGAGCAACCGATGGCCATCTTGGATAGGAGTGTGAAGACACTGAAGAACAAGGCTATTCCTTTAGTATTGGTGTCGTGGAACCGCCATGTGCCAGGAGAGGCCACATGGGAGCGAGAGGATCTGATCCGAGAGCGATATCCTCAACTCTTCACCACTTGGTAAGATTCTTTCCTTCTATCCCTCTACCGTTATATTCCATTTATCATGACCTTCCTTGTTGCCTTTCACTTTACTAAATTTCGAGGACGAAATTTTTGTAAGGTGGGTAGATTGTAACACCTCGTTTCCGGAATACATACTTTGTTGCGTATTCAGCTTTTCAGTCGTATTTTTTGATTTACTTTCCGTATTTATCCGATTTCAATTCCAAATATTATTTTCCAATATATTAGGTTTTATGTGATTTTCTGGAATTTTCTGGAATTAAAATGAATTTCTTCAAAACCGTGTCGACCAGCGCCGCTGATCAATTTTCTGATTTTTATTTTCCAAACTGTTAGGAATTCTTAGAAAGTCCTTTAGACTTTATTGTTGAGAATCCTATTTCCTAGCTAAGGCCTTTTTCTGAGAATTTTATGATTTTATGAAAATTCGTACGGAGTCGGTAAATCACTGATACCGGGATTTTTATAATTAAAACTATAAAGTATTTCTCAAAAAGGATTTCATTTTAAGTCTTTGTATATTATTATAGATTTTTGGTGAAAATTAGGAGTCGTTCCGAGATACTTGAATTTCGGACGATTTCGGTATTTTCCGAAATGTTTTCCGTACTTTCGACTTTGACCCAGGAACTCGCGGTTTTAATATTATAATTTTCTGAGTTAGAGAAAATATCCTTTCAATTTAATTTTCTTTCCTTTTTCCTTTTCTCTATTTTCCTTTCCTTCTTCATGAAGCCAAAGGAGTTTTGAATTTCCAAAATTCCATTTAATTTCCACCTCTCCACTTCCACACACTTCACCATTAATGACCCTCATTAATGACCCTCCACCTCACCCCCATTTGGCTAATGGTGATTGGCCAAAGGAGACACCTCACACCCACTTGGCTAATTATGATTGGTCAAGAAAATATCTCATCCCCTATTTTGCACAAAAGCCCCTCTCTATTATTTAATTACTTCCCCTTTACAAATCAAAATCCTATTTAAATCAAATCCTTTACATTTTTATTCTTTTCTTCACTTCATCAAGAACTCCACCTTTGTAAAAGCCTTCTCCTTTTCCAAAGCAAACCCTAGGTATCCTCTTCCATTTCAAGAACTACAACTTGGATTTTGGGATCGTCCGCGAAATCGCCGAGAATTAAGTTGGTGATTCGGAATCTTCGGAACTCGTAGAAATTCCAAACGACCGTCCGAAGTGAGTATCTTTACTCACCAAGACTCGTAATATTCCTAGTATATTTGTGTTGATAGATCATGTCACTTTATGTTATAAAATCATATTTTTATCCATCCAAAACAACCACCACAAAAATCTGAATTTTCAGAACAGACCACGGTCTATTTCAGAACTCCGGTCGACCGGCCCAAGGGGGGCAGTCGACTGATGTGCACAATCGTGCACAGTTAGAAAATCTGGAGCTCACGGCACTGTATCGGTCGACCGGCAGTCGACCGACAGGTGACCGGTAGTTATATCCCCAGTCGACCGGCACTCGACCGGTGCCCTACCGCCCGTGCAAAGCCCAGTCGACCGGCAGTCGACCGGTCGATTCTGGAGCTCACGCACTTTGGCCAGTCGACCGACAGTCGACCGGAACCCTACCGCCTTTAGAAACCCCAGTCGACCGGAAGTCGACCGGAGGTCGACCGCCAGTTCAAACCTGGGCCAGAATTCTGTTTCCTTTTCTGTTTTAAATTCTGGTCTTACATTGATACATGTGTGATAGGTTAATCTCGTTTATGCTTCATAATTGCTACCACATGACATGTTACTTGGTGGATCACACCACTTATACTTCATGACTTGTTCCATGTACTTTCATGTTAGGACTTGTAGGACTTGTTAATTAATATGTATATCTCCACCTTATCATGCTATCACTTATACCAAGCATGATAGACTTGACTTTTGTATAAAATAGACCAACTTACATTGGGTCCGGGGGAAGACATGCGGATATCGATATGTGTTCGTGTTTACAGTGGCTTTTAGGAGTGTTGTGCAACCCATGTTCCGGTCTGACCTGTGGGCCTCCAGGGGACCGAGGGGAGAGCTTGATCCCTGTATTGCTGGTACCATATTGATGAGGGCATACATAAGTCCCTCCTATTGGGCCTAACGGCTGGCTTCCGTCACCAAGCAACGGAACAATATTGGACCGTTATCCCGGGCATGTACGGGGTCCACTGTAAACATAGTTCGTCGATACAACCGCTGATTTCCAATAACCCCCTTGCCTTGTTGAGATATGGATCTATGTGCTCTGGGACGCTGGGTCACATAGCTAGATATCCCAATGAGACAAGTAATAATAAGACGTTAATTGTAGATGTATTGTTTTATGACCTTATATGATATTGTTCTCATCACTTGTTAGTCGATACCACTTATTACTGTTTCATCTTCTTATTCTTGTTCCTTCGCCACTTGGCCATATCTTGTTTATTATTATATGTCTTGATTCTGTGGATTTGCATATTCAGATTCTGAGACTTGGAACGAAGTGGAGCCATCCACTGAGGACCAAGAGTATCTGAGCGAGCAGTCTGATCTGTTCTAGTTCTCCCGTGCCAGACCCTTCCTTTTGACTCACGGGATCTTCGTCCTGCTCGTGAGCATCTCGTGTATGTCTTGTATATTTTACTTTTGGACTTGTTATGATAAAGACACATGTAATGTGTATATGTTTATCATACTGTGATGACTTTGTATATGAATCTTTATGTTGGCATATGAATATACCACGCTTTGTGTTGTACTCTGATCCTTGCTTGTACTTTTATGCTTAGCGTATATACGTGGGGGCTTCTTTTGACCTACGTATATACGTTGCAGTGACGTCCCCGTATCCGTGGAATCGGGGCGTTACACCTTCCCCCTCCCCTTTTATGAGTATAAACAAAGAAGATGTATTTAATTGCATAGGAGATCAACTATTTTTGAATCATGTTGATGAACAGGACAAATTCATGGAAGAGATATAGGTTCATGAGAAACAACATAAAGTACGGTGAATAATCATCAAGAACGACGGGGCCATAAAATCATCTAAAGAGAGATAGTTGCCCCTTTCTCTACGTACACATACATACATATAAAATTCCTCTCTTCATTTGCAATCAATTTATAAGATATTGTCTTATTATTCGTGTAATCCAGTAACACAGCATATAATCGGTTTATGTGCAAAACTGTGTTTAGGGAAAATGTTTGAAGGATTGGAGCAAAGAAAAAAGGAAGGAAAAAAAATAAAAATAAAAATTGCAAAACTTTACCTCGTCGTTGGAGCTACCTCCACGTCACCGGTTTCCCCTCACCGCGACAACATAAGCAAAAGGGGGGAGAGAGACTGAAAGTGAGGGAGATAGTGAGGGAGACCTCGAATTGGGGAATCCCAACCCTAATTCCTAAACAAAAAGCTTTTAAATAAGTGGTGTGCTGATCAAACCGATTTTGATTATTAAATTCCCAAACCTAAACCCTAACTTTTGACTCGCTTATTCACGTAATTATTCCTGCATAGGATTGGATAAGCAGGTCAACCACATAAATGAGCGGCATATGGCCTTTTTGTATGGTCTTTACTCTGAATAGAACATGCAACCGCATAAACCGATTTTAGAATACTAGATGAAATTATGTGCCATTTATGGGGATCTTGTCAACAATTTACAAAATTTTAATGAGTTCAAGGTTACAATTAGCATAATGTAAACTTAAGATTGGTGTCCACTGCACGTGATACTGAATTATATATATGTACCAGTATTATCTGGAACATTGTCAGGTACACAAGTTAAATTCTTGCAAGGTGAAATGTAGGATACTGAGAAATAATCAAATAAGTGCAAAAGACAATTGTTGGTCTTAGGTGTCACACTAGTATATGTTCCTCTCATCTTTTGCTTTACTTTGAATATAAAAATTCAAGAACACTCAAACTCTAATATATTTCAATTTCAATTACTTGTTTTCAGAAAGCAGTGTGTCCACAGTTTCAATATCTTTGATTTTCTGAAGGACATAGTCAGCAAAGTACCAGATTTGGGTGGTTCAGATGCAGCTGGTGACGATAGGTCTTCCAAGCGAGGGTTAGATTTCACATTTAAATGAGACTACCATTCAAAAAGTTAGTACTGTTTCGTCTGCAATTTGACTAAAATATTGTGTATGTTCCTCCAGAAAAGCTGCGGATGATGGCAATGAAAGTGATGAGGACTCGAAGCGATGCAAAACTGTAAGAAATTCCTGCTATTGAATGACTCCTTCTGTTTGTTTTCATTTATTCTTCTACAATTATATAGGAGATTAATACTTCGCTACTGACATGGATTTTGTATGGTGGCAGGTGGTGGTGGCAGGACAAAGTTGCACCAGCAGCATCATTAGAGGACGAGGAAGGGGTCGTGGCAGAGGTCGTCCTCGAGGTAGTGGCCGTGGAGGTGAGAGGTGTTGTGCCCCCCAAACACCCACTCGTTGTCCGCAGTGGTTCGCGGAAGAAGAGGCATAACAACCACCACTTGATCTTGAGGAATCCGCCCTCCCAGCGGAGACTCGATTCAGCCGGAGAAACAATCAACGCACCAGGAACAACCAATAGAGAAAAGCAATCAACGCACAAATTTAACGAGATTCAGCCAACGTGCCTACGTCCTCAGGGCAAGGGAGAGAGATCTTTATTGATTCAACAATCAATACAACTATTACAAGAGAGAACTTGAAGGAGACAAGGGATTTCTCTTAGGGATTTTCAGGGATTTTCAGGGATACAATACATGAGGCCTCTAGCCTCTATTTATAGCCACAGAGTCCCTGAATTTATGGAAACCCAAGTTAGATTCAATCCCAATCAGAAAAGGAATTCGAATCCTAAAAGGAAACTCCAGCCATGTTTATCGGTCGACCGGCCGGTCGACCGACCCATGCCACGGTCAACCGGCCCGGTCGACCGCGCTTACCCGAGAGCGAGGCTACTTTAGTTGGTCGACCGGGGCCGGTCGACTGCTCCAACCTGTGCACGCCCGTGCACGCCGGTCGACCGGGTTCCTCCACTGGTCGACCGGAGCATCGATCGGGAGCATAAATTACCTGCTCCATGCACCGTTCCTTATTCCTTTGTCGTCCGATCTCTGTGCTATCTTCTTCCATCTCCCCCATCTCCTTTATCTCCTTTTTCTCTCCCACAATTCTCCACCTCGGTGAAGATTTTTTAAATCGGAGCCGATCTCTAACGTACCCTAGTCTATAACCTGGCGAAATTGACACACGATCTTGGCGAAATAGACACACGATCTCGACTTGCGCGCACCGGGCGAAATCGACACACGATCTCGGCTTGGAATCTGTAGCTCAGCTATACACTGGAATGCACCACACATGCTTTCATAATACTTCACCTTAGAAGAACTTCCATACATGCCGATCACTGAACGTGGCTCCTACTCCGCAACTTCACGACCTCACGAAGAACTCATCATGAGCCAACATTGACTCTCCAACTCACTAGCTCTATCTAGTCTACATTGTAGGTTCACCTAGAGGGGGGTGAATAGGTGATGGCCAATCTAATGGTCACTTAATGCCAAATAATGCGGAATTAAAAACTATTAATGACCTAAACAAACTATTACACTAAACACCATGTATAACACAAGAGTGTTGCCGAATTCTCCGTGAAGGGCTCTAGACAAACTCCTCTAGATTCCCCTAGATAAGGGTTGAGGTGCCGCGTTGGCTCTCTTGGTTGAATACAAGTGTTAGCAAACAAACCCAAGCAAGTATATCAATGAGCACACAATGAATATATCACGCATATAAAGATAGACAATAAAAGTATGCAAGATATAAACACAAGGAGATAGAGAGAGAGAGAGTGAGCAATCGCAAACACAAGGAATTGTTTCGAGGTTCGAGCACACTTGCTCTACATCCCCGCCTTCGACACACGAAGGATTCCACTATGCACGATCCCAATGGATCTCTCCTTGGTGCCGCAACACCTACAAACCCTCGGACTCCCTAGTCCCGTACACACGCAAGCCCACAAGCTTGCCGAGGGCGCACCTCAAACCAAGAGTTAACACGCGAACTCTAAAACACCGCGAGCACACTTTCCCGCCTCCTCAAAGAACAAAGAACAAGTCTTTGGTGATCACAACACTTTGATCACCTAAAAGCACTCTCACTACAACACTCCTATAGAATGAATAATCAATGGATGCTCAAGTGTAGTGTGAGAAAAACTAGGATGAGAAAGGTGGAGGAAAAAACTCAAAGAATCACTTTAAACACTCTTGATAAAATCTTCGCTTTTGATTGGAAATATTTGTTCTCAAATATGTGGAGAAAACTCTTTTAAAAGGATAAGAAAATTAGCCCAAAGCTCTCCTAAAATCTTGGTTAAAACAATGCCCAAACCCCAAATATATAGGCTCAGAAAAACTAGCCGTTGGGGTCTGTCAGGCCTAACGGTCGACCGTCCGGTCGGCCGGCCAACGGTCATATTTCAGACCGTTTGAGCCATCGGTCGACCGCCCGGTCGACCGAGCCAGGATACAGAGAGCAATTTCTCTGTCCGGTCGACTGCTCGGTCGGCCGGGGCCTTTCCAGAGAGCAGAGCTCTCTGGACGGTCGACCGGGTCGGTCGGCCGGCCATCCTGCAGAACTGGCGTGCACGTCTGTACACGTCGGTCGACCGAGCCGGTCGACCGACTTCAGCCCCAGTCGACTTGGTTGGTCGACTAGTCAACTGGCTGAAGCCAGGAACAGAAAACTAAGGGATAAAAACTTGGTCTTTTTGGCTCAAATAAAATCCCATAAAATCATAAAAAATCTACAAAAATAGTTTTGATGTTATAGTTTGATGAACAAACATGCTTGCACAAAATCAAGGCATGTTACAAATGATTTGGACTATTTTTATAAGTTGGAAAATTGGCTCAAACTAAAAACAGTATTTTCTAAACTTAGTTTTTCTAAAACTTGTTTTTCCAAAACTTCTCCAAATACAAAAAAAAGATATTTAAACTCTATTAAAGCATAGTGTGTATGGATATGATCCACTACACAAACATGGTGAAATATCTTTGTTTTGACATTAAGCACTAAACATGATTTTGGATAAAAGATATGAAAACTTGAAAACCAAAATCCAAACATGTATTTTCTAAATAGAAAATCTTTTGTAAAAACAAACTATCAAGAGTGTGTGTGTATATTGTTGGCCCAAGAGGTTACACTCTCCAATTGTTTTGTGTTTTGATGATGACAAACCAAATTAGTGCTATTTGGTACTAACAAGTTTGTTAAGATGAGTTTCAGGTTTTGTACCATGTTTAGAGACCATTCGCTTAGCTATTGCAAGAACTTCTAAGTTCCACAAAGCAAGGAAGGCAAATTGCACATCAAGGAAGGATCATAGAAGAGAAGGCACTAGCAAGGCATTGGATGGCTCAAAGACTTGAAGATAGCACAATAAGTCTTCATGTAATTTGTTTTTCTGTTTATAGTATGTTAAAGAATAGTGGATAGGTTTGAAGCTCTATCACACACGTTTTTGCGCACATGCTTATTCCAAAATAATTTCTTTTAAATTATACAAAATATTTTGCATACAAGTTTTTGCCTACAAATACATCTTTATGTTTAATTCTATTTCCTGTTCAAAAGTATTTTTGTTAAAATCAAAATTCTCTTTGTTTTCTTTCTTAAAATCGATTTTTGACCTGATCCGGTCGACCGGGACAGTCGACCGAGTCTGTGTCAGTCTGGTCCGGTCGACCGGACCAGTCGACCGCAGTCCTGGCAGAGGCACGTATCAGTGTGCACGTCTGCCAGTCGACCGGGGCGGTCGACCGAGATATTGTTTTTGCTCACAGGTTTTATCAGTCGACCGGGTCGGTCGACCGCTGGCCTATAACGGTCAAATTTTTGATCTACCGGTCGACCGGCCCAGTCGACCGATCTGACCGTTTGAACAGTAACGGGCAGATTTTTAAGAGCTGTTTATTTTTGTCTTTTGTGTTTAAAAAATTCGTTTAAGGATATATTTTGATCTAATTACCTCCTAAACATCAGTAATTATGTTTTATCCCTAAACCCTAGCCCTCTCCTATAAATAGGGGTGTTTGGGGAGAGATTTGTTACAACAATTATTACTAGAAAATTCAAAAGTTTAAGGTTTCAAAAGAGACTTGTTTCTTGGTTTTTGTGCTGAATTTCTCACTGATTTTCTGAAGGGCTTTTCAAATACTCTCTGATTTAATTCTCTTTTCTCCTTACACACAAGAGCTTCATTCCTACTCAATATTCTCTAAGGACCTTTGTAAGGGAAGAGATATTTGAAAGAGAGAGTTTGTGGTCTTTTGACTACCAAGGAAATTACTTGTTCTTGAGATTGTAGGAGTTGGGTACTCCATTGTATTTGAGATCTTTGTGATAGTGGAAGTGGTCGGAATCCTTCTGGGGAAGGCGGGGAGTAGAGCTGGGTGCTCGAACCTCGATAACATATCCTTGTGTTTGCGATTGGTTTACATTCTTGCAATTCTTACTCTACTTTGCTTGCACTTATTACTTGTTCATCATACTTACTTGCTTGCATTCATCTTGTGATTCTTGATTGTGATTGTTGTAGCTTTAAATTTTTAAATTGCCCTTTGATTAGCATTATCACCTATTCACCCCCCCTCTAGGTGATTTTCAATTGGTATCAGAGCTTGGACTCTAGGTTTGGCTTAACATCCATAGAGAGATCCTTAATATTTGCTAATCAACATTCATTCATTCATCACTAGTAAACATGGCCGATAACATCAAAACCCCTCCTAAATTTGATGGACTTAATTTCCCAATTTGGAAGGTTAGGATGACTATATTCTTGCAATCTTTGGGTAGCTTAGTGGCCAAGTCCTTGACTAAACCCTATGTAGCACCCGATAGTGATGAGAGCACTTGGACCGACTTCAACTTTAGAGAATATGAGGCTAACTCCAAAGCCCAAAACTCCCTATTAACCGCCTTGAATAAGGATGACCTTACACGGGTAATTCATTACCAATCCGCCTATGAGATTTGGCAACACTTATTGGTCACACATGAAGGGACTTCACAAGTCAAGAGAGCTAAGATAGATCTCTTGAGGTCTCAATATGAATCATTTAAAATGCTTGATGATGAATCCATTGATTGTATGATTACTCGTTTCACTAAAATTACAAATGGTCTTTCTTCATTAGGTGACGTCATCTCCAACGATCAAAAGGTGCGCAAAGTGATACGGGCTCTTCCTTCTTCATGGGAGATCAAGGCCACCACCTTAAAGGAGTTGAACGACAAGGACGAGATGGACATCATTAGTCTCATTGAAACCTAAAGACCCATGAGATGGAGAAGAAGGCAAGAGAAGAAGCCACTACTTCAAAGAAGAAATCCATAGCCTTCAAGACTTCATCCACCAATGATGACGATGATGAAGACGAAGAAGAAGATGAGGAGCTAACTCTACTTGTGCGGAATGTCAAGAGGTTGCACCGAAAGAACAAGTTCAACTTTCGGAGAAGATTCGAAGGCAAAGAGGAGCGGAAGATCATTTGCTATAATTACCGCAAACCCGGACATATCATGGCGGATTGTCCGGAGTTCAAGAAGAAGATGACTTCCTCCTTCAAGCCAAAGAAACCGGAGGAGAAGAAAGCCTACAAAGCAACATGGGATTCGGAAAGCGAGTCCGAAGAGGAGGTGGATCAAGCTAATATGTGTTTCATGGCAAACACACCTAAGGTAACCCCTAAATCCCTTGATGATGAAGATGATGAACTAAGTAAGGAAGTTCTACTTCATGCCTTTATAGAACTTTCTGAAACTTATGATAATAAGAAACTTGAATGCTTAAAATTACAAAAGAAGTTGCTTTTCTTAAGAATCAACTTGCCATTGTTTCTAAAGAAAAAGATGATGTTTCTTCTAATTTCATTTCCATGCAAAAGAATTTTGTGCCTACAAGAGTACTTGTAAGGCAAAATCTCCTATTATTGATGAAAAAGAAATTTCTTCTTTTAAATCCAAAATGAATGATTTCGAAAAAGTTTTAAATGATTGTGCTTTCAATACTAAGAAACTTGAGAACATGTTTTCTAAAAAGCACACTTCACATGCTAACACTTCACAAGCTAAAAATTCTCATGCTAACACCTCTCATGCTCATGCTCACAATGCTCATGCTCACAAATCACACACTCACTATGCTTTTAAATATGGTAGAGTGTATAGATGCACATATTGTGGTAAAAATGGACATTTAGCTAAGTTTTGCTATGATCAACTAAATAGAACAAATAATCTTGTTTGGGTTCATGACACTAACCCTAGATGACCCAAGAAAATGTGGGTACCAAAATCAAGTCTTAAATTGTTTGATGTAGGTACACACCAAAGCTCCAAGACGTAGGGAGCGGTGGTACCTTGATAGTGGTTGTTCAAGACACATGACATGGGACATCAACAACTTCACAACCCTATCAAGGTACATGGAAGGTGGCACCGTCACCTTCGGGGATGACTCCAAAGGAACTATCATCGGTATAGGTAACATTCAAATTGGTGCATCTCCTATTATTGAGAATGTTGTTTTAGTAGATGGTTTAAAACATAATTTGCTTAGCATTAGTCAACTTTGTGATCGTGGACTTAAAGTTGTTTTTGATGATGCTTCTTGTAAGATTTTTGATGTTAAATCCGATGTTTGTATTCTCACCGGTTTTCGTGATAATAATGTTTATATTATTGACATGCTTAATTTAGATTGTTCTACTAAATGCTTAAATGCTTTTGATGAAAATTCTTGGCTTTGACATAGAAGATTAGGACATGCATCTTTTGACCATATCTCTAGGATTAATTCAAAGGAATTGGTGAAGGGTATACCTTGCTTGAATTTTGAGAAAGACCGCATTTGTAGTACGTGCCAACTTGGGAAACAAACCAAGTCTTCCTTTAAACCAATCAAGGATATCATGTCAACTAGGCCTTTAGAATTAATTCATATGGACCTTTTTGGACCAACTAAAACTAAAAGTTTAAATGGAAGTAGATTTGCATTTGTTTTGGTTGATGATTTCTCCCGTTTTACTTGGGTTTTCTTTTTACAAAATAAAGATCAAACTTTTTCTCATTTTAAGATTTTTCGAAAAGAGTTGAAAAAGAAAAGGGTTTTCCGATTTTGAGAATAAGAAGTGATAGAGGTGGTGAGTTTATTAACAACTCTTCATGACTTATTGTGATGAAAAGGCAATTAAGCATGAAATGTCTTGTCCTAGAACTCCACAACAAAATGGAGTTGTAGAAAGGAAAAATAGAACACTTCAAGAGATGGCTAGGACAATGATAAGTGAATATGACCTCCCTCAATATTTATGGGCCGAGGCCGTAAACACCGCATGCTATATATCGAATCGTATTTATTTATGCAAAAATTCTTCAAAAACTTCTTTTGAAATATATCATTCTAGAAAACCTAATGTCGCATATTTCAAAGTTTTTGGATGCAAGTGTTTTGTTTTAAATACTAAGGATAATTTGGGTAAATTTGATGCTAAGGCTTATGAGGCTATCTTTGTTAGATATTCCTCTACTAGCAAAGCATATAGAGTTTTCATTAGATCTTCTCAACCATTGAAGAATCCATGCATGTTAAATTTGAAGAATCTAATGTGGTTGTTGAGAATGTTGTAGAGATTGAACCATTAGGTGAAGACATGGAGAGACTATCCTTGAAGGACTCACCCGCTCAAGAAGAAAAGCTAGACCCTATTGGTGAAGTTCAAGAGGATAAGGAGGAAAGCACTCAACCGCTTCCTAAAGCTTGGAGATACGCTACAAATCATCCTAAGGAGCTCATCTTGGGTGATGCATCTAAAGGAGTCACAACGCGCTCCAAACTCCATGACCTATGTGGTAACTTTGCTTTCATTTCTCATTTTGAACCCAAAGGCATTCTCGAAGCCGAGACGGACCCATATTGGTTGCTTGCCATGCAAGAGGAACTCAATCAATTTGAGCGCAACCAAGTTTGGCACCTTGTTCCTAAGCCCCACGATAGACCAATAATTGGTACTAAGTGGATCTTTAGAAACAAGATGGATGAGTCCGGAAATGTCATTAGGAATAAAGCTAGGTTAGTGGCCCAAGGTTACACTCAAGTTGAGGGAATTGACTTTGAGGAGACCTTTGCACCCATAGCACGGCTTGAAGCCATACGGATGACACTACCTTTTGCATGTTTTAAAAATTTTAAACTTTTTCAAATGGATGTGAAAAGTGCATTTTTGAATGGTTTTATAAATGAAGAAGTTTATGTTTCTCAACCTCCCGGTTTTATTGATCATGTTCATCCCGATTTTGTTTTTAAACTTGATAAAGCTTTGTATGGATTGAAACAAGCTCCAAGAGCTTGGTATGAAAGGCTTTCTAGTTTTCTCATTTCAAATGATTTTATTAAAGGCAAAGTAGACACAACTCTTTTCACTAAGCATGTTGATGATGATATTTTAATTGTGCAAATTTATGTTGATGATATAATTTTTGGATCTACTAATGAGCTTTTATGCAAGAATTTTGAGAAGGTCATGCAACTTGAATTTGAAATGTCTTCAATGGGTGAGCTAAATTTCTTCCTTGGACTCCAAATCAAGCAATTGCAAGACGGAACCTTCATTAACCAAGCCAAGTACGCAAAGGAGCTAGTAAAGAAGTTTGGGCTTGAAGGATCAAAGGCTTGCAACACTCCAATGGCAACTACAACCAAGCTTGATAAGGACGAACAAGGTAAAAATGTTGATATTAAATTATATAGAAGCATGATAGGAAGTCTTTTATATTTGACGGCAAGTAGGCCGGATATCATGTTTAGTGTGTGTCTTTGTGCTAGATTTCAATCGTGTACTAAAGAGTCTCATCTTATTGCGGTAAAACGCATTATTCGTTATATTAAGGGCACTATTGGAATGGGTCTTTGGTATCCGAAAACTATAGATTTTTCAATGACTAGTTATTCGGATGCCGACTATGCGGGTTGTAGAGTAGATAGAAAGAGTACTAGTGGGACATGTCAATTTCTTGGTAATTGTCTTGTTTCATGGTCCTCTAGGAAACAAAATTCCGTAGCTCTCTCAACCGCCGAGGCGGAGTATGTTGCCGCGGGGGCTTGTTGTGCACAAGTCCTTTGGATGAAACATACTCTCCTTGATTTTGATTTGCACTTTGATCATATAAAAATATTTTGTGATAATACTAGTACTATACACATGACCAAAAATGCAAATTAACATAGTAAGACCAAGCACATTGAGATTAGATATCACTTTCTTAGAGATCATTTTGAGAAAGGTGATATAGATATTGATTATGTTTCCACGGATTTACAACTAGCCGATATTTTCACTAAACCTCTTGATTTTGCTAGATTTTCGTTTATTTGTGGAGAACTTAATGTTTGTATTATTGAATAGACATGTTTTTCATAACCCTTTTTGATGTATGACAAAAAGGGGGAGAATAAGTTTACATGGACAAAAATAAGTTCATTGGTCTTGGTTCCATATGAATTTATATGTTTTGGTTTTTATGAGTTTTTGTGTTTTAAATGAAAATTCTTGTGTTTTAGTTGTTTTATTTTAAATTGGTATCAAGGAGCAAGAGGCTTTTCTTTAGTTGTTTTTGGTATCAAGAGCAATTTTTGTGTTTTATGTATTTGTTTTAATTGGTTTCAATAATTGGTGCATCATTTCAATTTTTGGTTTCTAGAGCATATTCTTGTGTTTTATGTATAGCATAATTTGAGGGGGAGTTTTCTCCTCCCCTATATTTTTTTATAGCCTATTTGTTTTGTCATCATCAAAAAGGGGGAGATTGTTGGCCCAAGAGGTTACACTCTCCAATTGTTTTGTGTTTTGATGATGACAAACCAAATTAGTGCTATTTGGTACAAACAAATTTGTTAAGATGAGTTTCAGGTTTTGTACCATGTTTAGAGACCATTCGCTTAGCTATTGCAAGAACTTCTAAGTTCCACAAAGTAAGGAAGGCAAATTGCACATCAAGGAAGGATCATAGAAGAGAAGGCACTAGCAAGGCATTGGATGGCTCAAAGACTTGAAGATAGTACAAGAAGTCTTCATGTAATTTATTTTTTCTGTTTATAGTATGTTAAAGAATAGTGGATAGGTTTGAAGCTCTATCACACACGTTTTTGCGCACATGCTTATTCCAAAATAATTTCTTTTAAATTATACAAAAATATTTTGCATACAAGTTTTTGCCTACAAATACATCTTTATGTTTAATTCTATTTCCTGTTCAAAAGTATTTTTGTTAAAAATCAAAATCCTCTTTGTTTTCTTTCTTAAAATCGATTTTTGACCTGATCCGGTCGACCGGGACAATCGACCGAGTCTGTGTCAGTCTGGTCCGGTCGACCGGACCAGTCGACCGCAGTCCTGGCAGAGGCACGTATCAGTGTGCACGTCTGCCAGTCGACCGGGGCGGTCGACCGAGATATTGTTTTTGCTCACAGGTTTTATCAGTCGACCGGGTCGGTCGACCGCTGGCCTATAACGGTCAAATTTTTGATCTACCGGTCGACCGGCCCAGTCGACCGATCTGACCGTTTGAACAGTAACGGGCAGATTTTTAAGAGCTGTTTATTTTTGTCTTTTGTGTTTAAAAATTCGTTTAAGGATATATTTTGATCTAATTACCTCCTAAACATCAGTAATTATGTTTTATCCCTAAACCCTAGCCCTCTCCTATAAATAGGGGTGTTTGGGGAGAGATTTGTTACAACAATTATTACTAGAAAATTCAAAAGTTTAAGGTTTTCAAAAGAGACTTGTTTCTTGGTTTTTGTGCTGAATTTCTCACTGATTTTCTGAAGGGCTTTTCAAATACTCTCTGATTTAATTCTCTTTTCTCCTTACACACAAGAGCTTCATTCCTACTCAATATTCTCTAAGGACTTTGTAAGGGAAGAGATATTTGAAAGAGAGAGTTTGTGGTCTTTTGACTACCAAGGAAATTACTTGTTCTTGAGATTGTAGGAGTTGGGTACTCCATTGTATTTGAGATCTTTGTGATAGTGGAAGTGGTCGGAATCCTTCTGGGGAAGGCGGGGAGTAGAGCTGGGTGCTCGAACCTCGATAACATATCCTGTGTTTGCGATTGGTTTACATTCTTGCAATTCTTACTCTACTTTGCTTGCACTTATTACTTGCTCATCATACTTACTTGCTTGCATTCATCTTGTGATTCTTGATTGTGATTGTTGTACCTTTAAATTTTTAAATTGCCCTTTGATTAGCATTATCACCTATTCACCCCCCCTCTAGGTGATTTTCATATATGATACTTGAGCAATCCACCAACTACTCTATCCTTTACATTTTAACTAAAATAAAATCTTACAAAAACAAACCTAGACACAAGTCTTCATCTTCTTGAAGTCTTCACTTGAAGTCTTCTCATCTTCTTGACTTGGTCCAAATACCGTGCTAGCTCCAAAACTTGACTTTGAATCCTTTGTTGAAGCTATGCACCAACTAAGATCTTGATTATAAATCTGTCACTAATTAAACACAAGATCATTAGTAAACATAACTACATGAGTTGATCATCATCAAAACTAGAGTGATGGGCCTTTGGGCCAACAATCTCCCGCTTTTTGATGATGACAAAACTCATGAAGTTATATATGCATGGATTAAAGTAAAGCTTCAAAGAAGCTCCCCCTTAACTCATGCATAACAAATAAACAATAAATATGCAATGAATGCTCATAAACATGTATGCAAATCTAGGAGATAAATATGCTAACAAGCATAAAATAAATCAAATTCATCAAATTCTTTTTCTCCAATTTGCAAAACATATATGCATAAACAATCCTTTTTCACAAAACATGCATATAAATCTCAAATTCTTCTCCCCCTTTTGTCAATCATCAACAAAGGGGTTAAAGTAAAACAAAATTTTTCTCCCCCTTTTTGTCATAAACAAAGAGATCAATAAGGGGTAAACACAAGTCAATCAATAAAAGGTATATGCGATATACATTCATGAAGAGGAAGACGCTAAGTTAACTTCCCTGCACATATACATTACATAAAAGAGGGATGACAGACCCTAATTCACATAACGCATAATATGCAATGTATAAGAGGAGATGTGAAGCTCCCCCTACACACGTGTACCACATAAAGAAGAGTTGTCAAGCTCCTCAATACAAGATACACTCAACATGAATCTATATGTAGAAGAGATGTTAAGCTCTCCTTGCATATAGGCAATACAACTAAAAAATTTTTTTTTGTTTTTAATTTCTCTTAAACAAATTTTAAAGGTATCAGAGCTTTTGTAAAACAAACAAATTTAAGATACCAAATTGAAAATAATCATTATTGTAAATCATATTGATACCAATAGTAAACATAATGATCAAATATTTTTTTATCATAAACTTTGTGCTTTAAAAATGTGAACCAATTGTAAATTAAGCACATGAAAATCATATATATGTATGAAAAAAAAAGAGTATACCAATTGACATTGATACATACATATATAAGAAAACAAAAATATGAGTATATACAAAAATAGAGTCAAATTGATACCAATTGAAACGATTCAATGATACCACTTGAAACAATAATAGGATCATGTGTATATCTCATAAACATTGAAGAATAAATAACTAGTTAAATTAATTTTTGAAAAACTAGTTAAAGATCCTTCAAAACATGGAATCAAAACATATGTTTTTCATGAATCATACCAAATACACAAGAGATGACACTCAAAATCGATTAAGCTCATAACAGTGTTCATGAATCAAAGTCAAGACAAAACAAGTGAAGTATGAGTGTACAAGAATCATGTATATAGCATTTTCATGAAAATAGTCATTAAGGCTCAAAATGATCAAAAACAAATTATTCATTTTATTTTATCAAACAAATCATAAAAATTCATTTTTCATTAAAACAAGAGACTTCTAGGTATATGTATGATTTATCCAATCCTAACAATACACATACATATCCCAAACATAAAAGAGTCTATTAAAAGTATTTGCATGAAGGCAAGAGACTCACGGGTATACATGTATATTTATTAGATTTGAATTAAAAATACATATACATGAAGTAAAAACATGAAAATTGGCAAAACAAGTGTAAATGAGGAAATCATCAAAACTAGGCTATACATGTGCATATAGTGGATACAAATGAGCATGAAGTGCAAACATATATGAATCAATTTGTTCTCACTATTTGTACATGTATAAATACAAGTTTTGATAAAAACTACATTTAAACTAATATTTACCACATGAAGCATAAAACATATGAACATGCTATATGATGTCAAAAATGAATAAGCATGTAATTAAATTAGGAGTTTAGAAATAGTTACCAAACCAAGGAACTACTCCAAATCTCCAAACATGGTGGTTGTCCCACCAAACCTCCTTGATAGTGTTGCAATAAATGTATGTCCTTCTAGTCCATGTGCAACCACCACCAAGGCACCAATCCTCTCACGTCATGTGAGAGCCCTCACCTACATCAAAAACAAAAGGTGGGGACTTTGGTACCCATATTTTCTTGGGTCCTTTAGGGTTAGTCTTGTTAGGAACCCAAAAATTTTTATTATTAGCAAGATTTAAATGATGTATCCTATCATAACAAAACTTTGCTAAATGGCCTTTGCGGCCACAATGTGTACACTTGTACACCTTAGGATGCTTATGTGTGTGAGTGTGATCATGACGTGCAACATAAGCATATGCATGATGAGGATGGTGTGCATGAAAATGTGGAGTTTGTTTCTTTGAAAACAAATACTCCAATCTAGAGTGGTTAAATGCACATGAGCTCAAGGTAGAGCTCAAACTATCAATTTTATTTTTCAAAAATTCCATCTCATTAGTGGTGGCAAGTAAAGCATGATGAGAAATAGAATCATTTTTCTTTTTCTTAGAAACTTTTTCTTTTCTTTTTCAATAATATTTCTTTTTAAGAAGTGTTTTCATTAAAAGCAACTTCCTTTTGTTTTTCCATCAAAACAATTTATTTTTCAAATTAGTGTTTCCTTCACAAAGATCATTTAATTTAGACATCAAGGAAACATTCTTATTTTTCAAACTTTCATTCTCTTTTTCAATGCATGCAACCTTATTTTTAAATGAATCATTTTCTATATGCATGCACTCAATTTCTTTTTCAAACTTTTGTTATCCTTTTTAAGCATGTCATATTTCTCTAATAGTTGTTGACAAAATGAAGCAAGTTAATCATATGACATGTCATTATCATCTACCTCGGATTCGGTAGTTACCTCAAGGGGGTTATCCCCTTAGACCATATAGCACTTGTTGGAGATGTCACTTCCAACATCCGAGTCACTCCCCGCATAGTATAGATCTTTTTCGCCAAAGGAGAGGAGAGTGTTCCAAAGTACAAAAGCCAAATCAAGATTAGCAACCCTAGATAAATAATCATCATTTAGGGTAGATCTTAAAGCATGTAGGGCTTTTGTATTAGCGTCAATGTTCTTACCATATAAACAATATGCATTATTAGTTGTGGCAAGATAAACATGGATGCCTAGAGATTTGAGGTACAAAGACATCTTAGCCTTCCAAATTTGGATGTTAAGAATGTCAAAGGTGGGTGGTGACATGAAATCCATGGTGTGTGTACACAATATTTGATTAGCCTAAAAGGAGGATAACTCTAGGTTGTAAGACCCAAATCAAGAGCACTTGGCTCTGATACCAATTGTAGGTTCACCTAGAGGGGGGGTGAATAGGTGATGGCTAATCTAATGGTCACTTAATGCCAAATAATGCGGAATTAAAAACTATTAATGACCTAAACAAACTATTACACTAAACACCACGTATAACACAAGAGTGTTGTCGAATTCCCCGTGAAGGGCTCTGGACAAACTCCTCTAGATTCCCCTAGATAAGGGTTGAGGTGCCGCGTTGGCTCTCTTGGTTGAATACAAGTGTTAGCAAACAAACCCAAGCAAGTATATCAATGGGCACACAATGAATATATCACGCATATAAAGATAGACAATAAAAGTATGCAAGATATAAACACAAGGAGATAGAGAGAGAGAGTGAGCAATCGCAAACACAAGGAATTTGTTTCGAGGTTCGACCACACTTGCTCTACATCCCCGCCTTTGACACACGAAGGATTTCCACTATGCACGATCCCAATGGATCTCTCCTTGGTGCCGCAACACCTACAAACCCTCGGACTCCCTAGTCCCGTACACACGCAAGCTCCACAAGCTTGCCGAGGGCGCACCTCAAACCAAGAGTTCATACGCGAACTCTAAAACACCGCGAGCACACTTGCCCGCCTCCTCAAAGAACAAAGAACAAGTCTTTGGTGATCACAACACTTTGATCACCTAAAAGCACTCTCACTATAACACTCCTATAGAATGAATAATCAATGGATGCTCAAGTGTAGTGTGAGAAAACTAGGATGAGAAAGGTGGAGGAAAAACTCAAAGAATCACTTTAAACACTCTTGATAAACTCTTCCCTTTTGATTTGAAGTATTTGTTCTCAAATATGTGGAGAAAACTCTTTTAAAAGGATAAGAAAAACTGGCCCAAAGCTCTCCTAAAATCTTGGTTAAAACAATGCCCAAACCCCCAAATATATAGGCTCAGAAAAACTAGCCGTTGGGGTCTGTCAGGCCTAACGGTCGACCGTCCGGTCGGCCGGCCAACGATCATATTTCAGACCGTTTGACCCATCGGTCGACTGCCCGGTCGACCGAGCCAGGATACAGAGAGCAATCTCTCTGTCCGGTCGACCGCTCGGTCGGCCGGGGCCTTTCCAGAGAGCAGAGCTCTCTGGACGGTCGACCGGTCAGTCGGCCGGCCATCCTGCAGGACTGGCGTGCACGTCTGTGCACGTCGGTCGACCGAGCCGGTCGACCGACTTCAGCCCCAGTCGACTTGGTTGGTCGACTAGTCGACTGGTCTAAAGCCAGGAACAGAAAAACTAAAGGGATAAAAACTTGGTCTTTTTGGCTCAAATAAAATCCCATAAAATCATAGAAAATCTACAAAAATAGTCTTGATGTTATACTTTGATGAACAAACATGCTTGCATAAAATCAAGGCATGTTACAAATGATTTGGACTATTTTTGTAAGTTGAAAAAATTGGCTCAAACTAAAAACAGTATTTTCTAAACTTGGTTTTTCCAAAACTTCTCCAAATACAAAAATAAGATATTTAAACTCTATTAAAGCATAGTGTGTATGGATATGATCCACTACACAAACATGGTTGAAATATCTATGTTTTTGACATTAAGCACTAAACATGATTTTGGATAAAAGATATGAAAACTTGAAAACCAAAATCCAAACATGTATTTTCTAAAATAGAAAATCTTTTGTAAAAACAAACTATCAAGAGTGTGTGTGTATATGATACTTGAGCAATCCACCAACTACTCTATCCTTTACATTTTAACTAAAATAAAATCTTACAAAAACAAACCTAGACACAAGTCTTCATCTTCTTGAAGTCTTCACTTGAAGTCTTCTCATCTTCTTGACTTGGTCCAAACACCGTGCTAGCTCCAAAACTTGACTTTGAATCCTTTATTGAAGCTATGCACCAACTAAGATCTTGATCATAAATCTGTCACTAATTAAACACGAGATCATTAGTAAGCATAACTACATGAGTTGATCATCATCAAAACTAGAGTGATGGGCCTTTGGGCCAACATACATGTCTTCAGCTGACGGTCCAACAAGTCTGTGTAGAGCACACTGAACACCATCATCGGCTTCAACTGGATGCACACCACTCCTTATGTAAGCTCAACATCTTCTCACCAGAAGATCAACATGTTCATCGAGATTACAACACCTCACTCTACGTGAAGTCCAACTGGCCACAACACTTCACCTCTACGTGAAGTCTCTCCATCTCTACGTGAAGCTCCAATCGGTCACAACTTTTCACCTCTACGTGAAGTTCCAATCAGCTTCTTGAGAACCCAAACAGCTTCATATGGGTTGCATCACCAAATGGCTGCGCCTTTACGGTTGCCTACGTACCTTACCGAAGGGATCAAGCCAACCGTAGTTCATTAAAATGAGCTTCATCAAGCTCAAGCACTTGTACCTGAATCTGCATCAGCGAACCTACCTGGCTGAGTCATATGAACCTCCTCACAACCATCATGGAGAACAACGGCCTTCAACTTGAGCTTGTCGCGATCACAAGCTTGAGATTCATGCTTCTTTAACCACGAGCGTGGTTTTACTTTGGTTCCAATGGCTGCAAACAACTCGACATCCTCAACAATGTCTTCAACCTGTTCAGCATCAACCTTGGCTACATGATCTCCACCCGGTGTCATATCCGGTGAAGTCTTCTCTAATGCTGAACCAACTGGAGATGGTAGAGTAGCATCAACCTCCACCCGCTGCGATACTTCCTTGGTCTCCGTTCTCTCCACCTGCTGAGAGACGGTGGACTTCAACACTAAAGTCTCTCCAAATGTGACATGCCTACTCAACATGATCTTCTTGTTTTCGGGGTCCCACAACCTGTAGCCATTCCTTTTGACACTCAAAAATACAAACCTCTTTGATCGCGGATTCACCTTGCCACTCTTGGCACTGAAGTAGGTCAGACTTTCAAACTCCCGCAGCAAACCATGATCTTGAGTAGCTTTTCAGACCAAATTTCTAATGGAGCTTTACCTCCTATCGCAGTCGATCTATTTATGAGATGGCTAGCATACACAATCGCCTCAGCCCAAAACGATTTGTCTAATCCTGCATTAGACAACAACCACCGAACCTTCTCCAGCAAGGAACGGTTTACTTCCTTAGCCAACCCATTTGTACCTGTTGTGAAGTGAGTAGCAATACCTGTGTTCTGTCCAAATCGTAGGAATTGGTTCATGTCTCTTTCAACATTACCAATCTGCAGCTCCTTGATCTTCCTACCAATCTGCTTCTCCATTCTTCCTCTCCACTTCATCAACATATTTAGGGCTTCACTCCTTTGTCTCATGGGATATATCCAACACTGCCTAGATAAACTATCAACAAAAGAGAAAAGTACCTGTGACCTCCAAGCGATGCAGTCTTAGCAGGTCCCCAAATGCTTACGTGAACACAATCAAGAAGACCTTCTGAGCGGTGAGTACTGGTGCTGAATTTCACCTTCTTCTTATCCAGAACGCTGTATTCACCTTCCAACTTGCAGGTAGCAGCACCTTCCAATGATCCCTTCTTTGCAGGAGCTTGCAAAGACCTTTCACCTCTATGTCCAACCTTCACCTACCAGACCTCCGTGCAACCATCATCTGAAGAACTAGAAGTCTCCACCTGACCTGTAACCGTACTACCCTTTAAGTAGTAGAGATTGTCCCGGCGGACGCCCTTCATCACCACCATCGAGCCTTTGATCATCTTGAGAACACCATCTCGAACAGATATCACCAGACCTGATGCTTCCAAGGCACCAACAGAGATAAGATTCCTTTTAAGTTGAGGTACATACCTCACCTCCTTCAATTCTCGTATTATCCTATCATCCATCTTGATACGGACTATACCCATCCCTTCTATTTTACACGGATGGTCATCTCCCATGACCGTGTAACATCCATCCAGCTTCTCAAAGCTAGAAAACCAGGCCCTGTTCGGGCACACATGATAGGTGGCTCCGCTATCCAAGATCCACTCAGCATTATCTGAGTTACAAACAGTAGGGGTAATAACAGAGAGAGTGAATACCGATGAGTCCGAGTCTGATCCATCTGCCTGTGAGGTACTGCCTTAAGTACTGACCACCTTTGCAAGATTTACCTCAGTCTTAGACTTCACCTTCTTACCTTTGGCCTTCGGACATTCAGCTTTCCAGTGTCCTAGTTCCTTGCATAAGGCACACTGATTCTTCTTCAGATTTTTGAAGCCTGATCTGGACTTGATCGTCTCTTCCCTTCCTATTAGAACTTCTGCCTCTTACCTCCAATGCCTATGCTTTTGTACCCCCGAAGAAGACAATCGATCATGCCTCCTTGCTTCATAACTCACAAGTGCAGCAGACATCTCATCGTAGTTAAGGGACTGTCTACCATTGAGAAAAGGAAGAGTAAAGGCCTCATACTCTTCCCTAGGAAGAGAGTTCAAAAGAATTACCGCCTTATCCTCTTCACTAGTCTCTACATCCACATTAACTAGATCTGTAAGAAGCTTCGCGTACTGGTTCAAGTGTTCATTGACGGAGCATCCTCTTTGTATCTGAAACCCATAGAGCTTACTTTTCAACTGCAGTCGCAATTCTATACTCTTCGTCAGATACTTCCTTTCCAGGATCTCCCACAGCTGCCTTGTAGATGTCTCATGCAACACCTGATACTTGATGTCTTGTGTCAGACAAGATCTGATCAAGCCGCATGCCGAACGGTTCATCTTGTCCCAAGCTTCTTCTGTCGTTGATGCGCGCTTCTTCTCCAACCGTAGAGTGTCTTCGAGGTTTGATGCCGTCAGCGCATCCATAACCTCACACCTCCACATACCAAAGTTGTTCGTCCCGTTGAACTTCACCACATCAATCCTTGGATGTGGATACATGGAGTGCTTTCTCCAGCCATCTTCTCAACTGATTCTTCAAACCAATGTAGAAACAAACGGAGTTAGATAAAATAAACTAGATAAAGATCAGATCTTTACCTCCACGCAAAACCCTCGAAGAGTTTCCGAAGCAATCTACTCCACCAACTTGATTCCTCGAGCAATCTTCACACGCTGTTCTGAGATCGACACACGATCCCACAAACAGTCTCAACTCTGATCCGAGATCGACACACGATCTCCGCCAATCAGCAACAAGTGTCCTTGAATCAACAGATGATCCCACGTCGAACCTGGGATGCTCTGATACCACTTGTTGTGCTCCCAGACACTCACTCGTTGTGCGCAGCGGTTCGCGGAAGAAGAGACACAACAACCACCACTTGATCTTGAGGAATCTGCCCTCCCAGCGGAGACTCGATTCAGCGGAGAAACAATCAACGCAGTAGGAACAACCAATAGAGAAAAGCAATCGCACAAATTTAACAAGGTTCGACTAACGTGCCTACGTCCTCGGGGCAAGGGAGAGAGATTTTTATTGATTCAACAATCAATACAACTATTACAAGAGAGAACTTGAAGGAGGCAAGGGATTTCTCTTAGGGATTTTCAGGAATTTTTAGGGATACAATACATGAGGCCTCTAGCCTCTATTTATAGCCACAGAGTCCCTGGATTTATGGAAACTCAGGTTGGATTCAATCCCAATCAGAAAAGGAATTCGAATCCTAAAAGGAAACTCCAGCCGCGTCTGTCGGTCGACCGACCGGTCGACCGACCCATGCCACAGTCGACCGGCCCGGTCGACCGCGCTTGCTTACCTGAGAGCGAGGCTACTTCAGTCGATCGACCGGGCCGGTCGACCGCTCCAACTTGTGCACGCTCGTGCACGCCGGTCGACCGGGCCGGTCAACCGGGCTCCTCCACCGGTCGACCGGAGCATCGACCGGGAGCACAAATTGCCTGCTCCATGCGCCGTTCCTTATTCCTTTGTCGTCCGATCTCTGTGCTATCTTCTTCCATCTCCTCCATCTCCTCTATCACCTCTCTCCCACAAGAGGGGCAGTGCTCGCAATGATAGATTTGAAGATGACCCTGTAACCTCCCCACAACACAATGACAACAAACCTCATGACTTGCAATTCTCAGTAGAGGGCTTGGATGCTAGAGAACAAAAGGAAACAATAGTTGGCAATATCAGCGACACTGGTAGCGTTGTCCACAACTTTGACTTGAATTTAGGCTTGGATGAGAACGGAGACACATCAGAAGCTGCTCCAACGGCCACATTATCAGCTCCGGCCACAGATCACCATGAAATGAAACATGAAGAATATGCAGGCTGGCCGCTGTCTGACATGGATAAGATGCGCATAGATCCTCTTGAGCTTTCATTGTTGAATAATAGAATAGAGGAAGAGGAAGAGGACTATGACAATGTAGATGGTTGACTATTAGAGGATTCATGGATTGGGTTTTAGTCTGAGGCTGGTAGGTTGGCAGCTGTCCTCCCATCTCTTGAGACAATTCAACCCTCAAGGGTTCGGGTAACAGAATGCGGGACTTGCTGAAATTTGAAGTATACCCTTGGGTTTAAAACCGAGGCTTCTGATGCCGTCTTGTATAAATAAATATTAACATGTAGCAGCTAATGCAAGTAGAAACAGTTAGTCTGTACAATTGTTTCTCTATTTATTTTTCTTGGTACAGTTATAGGCATTCTGTATGTGCCTTTGTGTACAGGTGGTGGATTATGGTTTTGGGCCTGATTTTGCAACATTGGCGGTTGAAATTGTTCAAAGATTTGGAAAATTGAAAGAATTAGTTTTGTATCAGGTGCAGCCACTGCTAGAGATGTTCAGAGCAAAGTTCTGGGAGTTGCAAAGCATGCGATCAGCACGCAATCTGCAGCGGAAGCTGAAGCACGGGCGATTCTTTTTGATGCTCAGAACTCCAACTCGAAACGGCGAAGTAAGGGTCTCTAGTCCTCCTTTAAAAACTTGATATTTTCATTTGGAAGATAAATTATGATCTTTTAATATCTTTTAAAGGCAAGTTAGGAGCTATCAGTTATTTCAATCCAATTATCTTAAATTCTTCCCATTTTGAAGGAAACAACGCATTCAAGAAGTCTCCAGTTTATTTGGTGTCTTTATGCATTAGAAGGGAAATCAGAATTCAGTTTCAATCAATTTAACATTAACAGCTACGACTGAAAACTATAGTACTGTAGCCCGGAGAAGAGCCAGATTTGATTTCTGATACTATATGAGAAATTACTCGTTAAAATCAGTAGTTGCTGGTTAATTTCCAAGCTGAACTTACAATTAGGTTTTCCAAAATCTGGGACTGTTTTGTGTTTTTGTAACCACTGCCGTGACACTGTGTTTTGCCACACTACAGATGCCCCTACAATTTGTTACTAACTTCTTACCTGAACTCTTACTTGCCCACACACGCAGCATATATTCGGAAAACACAAACTTGATCTAAAGAACAAATGCAACTAGTGAATCTGTAGTCTAATTATCAAGTTGGTACACAACAACTGTTTAGAAATCAAATAAGAAACTGAATTCAGAAAGATAACTGACAGGTATGAGTAAATTCGGAAGGAAGTACAATCAGAGGCCGGATGTAGTTGAAATTAATCAAAACTTTCTAACATTATAAGTTGACGGATTCATTGATTTGATGTGTAATATAAGTTACACACTAGGATTGGAATCAGAAATTACATCAATTAACAAAAACTGCCTTTCAAAATGGATAATCCTCCACTCCGTCAAAGAACTTATCAGGAGCCATTGAAAGCTCATCTCCGGGAGTCAAGAAGTCGAGGGGTGGAAGGCTGCCTAACTCAGCGTCAAATGATATGTTTTTCAGCAGTGACTCCATGTCTTCATCTTCAGTAGTCCCACTTACTGCTTCTGTAGAATCCAAGGTATTCATCAGGCCTTGTTCTTGTTGCTGTTGTTGTTGCTGCGGCAGCTGTTCAATAGCTGTTTCATCGACTTGACTTCTCTTGAGCAGCGGCGGGGGCCTTTCATCTGACTCTGTTGCTTCTTGTTCAAAGCCAGTAGCAGCAGCAGCAGCAACATCTGCAGAAAATTCCTTATCTGCTGTCAGTGTTGATGTTGGTGTCAATGGAGCAGAGCCACAGCATTTCTGTTGCAATGAAGGGAATTCAGGTATGTTTTGCCATGATGATAAAAAAAACGTGGCTTCATCCGACATCACTGCTGGCACTGGCACTGCAGCAGCATTTCCACAAGACATATCTCTCTCTGCTGCTTCTTCTTCGAGTAGTTGCTCAAGAGCGAGAGCAAAATCAGAATCAGCATCCTCTACCTGTTGTTGTTGTTGTTGTTGTGCTGCAGGTACAGGGGCGGAGGCCATTAATTTGATCTCTGATGATGGCGGCAGCACTGCAGCAAGTGGGCATACTAGTACTGGTTCCTCCTCCTCGACCGTCCGCCTTCTCTTCGTGTTAAGTAGGAGCTGCTGCTGCAGCATCAATTTTGGCACTTGTATCATTCGCTCAAGGGCAGGGGCATTGGAATAAGCCATTGATACCAAAGATGGCATTGGCATTGCAGCAAGTGGGCATACTGATAATGGTTCCTCCTCCTCAACCGTCCGTCTTCTCTTTGTGTTGAGGAGGTGATGTTGTTTTCTGGAGGAGGATGAAGCTGCTGCTGCTGCTCTGGTATTGTTCTCATAGATTTTGCAGAGCACCAGAGCATTAGCTGATGGTAGGCGGTACTCATGCATCAGCCAATCAGTCTTCCTCCTGCCATTGCCATTGCCATTGCCGTTGTCATTGCTTCTCTTGTTTGATCCTTTAATCGCCTTCTCTGCACCCTCACCGGCAACAGGCTGATCTATCATCTCGAACTTGAAGGCCGTGGTGTGTCCGATGACAACTCCGTTCTTGACAATGCGATTGTCCTGTCCGTTGCAGTGCCAGACCCCGCAGCCTGTGGTGCGATCACAACGCTTGCTGCTGCTGCTGGAGTGAAGGGGATGTGTGGGACTGAAGAAATACATCTCCCGCTGCTGCGATGGATACCTGAAGAGGTGGTGAGGGAGTTCCCATGGGTTGCAGCTGTAGATGTCGAAATCAACAATGAGGCCATCGGCTTCAGGCAGAGAAGCCGAAGACGAGGCGGAGGTCATCCTCTTCTTGAGGTAGCACTCAATCAACTCAATGTCGCTGGGAACGAATCGAAACCCAGGTGGGATGTTGATATTGATGGGCAGTGCCATTGAGAGATGATGCTGCTGCTGCTGCTCCTGCTGATGATCAGAATATTCATCGACGACGACAACGACTCCTCTACTCTCCATCAATCTCGATCGCTGATGATGACGACGATGAAATTAATTCCTTCCTCTTGAAGACAAGAGTCTTTAGCGCAGTGTAAGAAAGAAATTTCTTCAGGCAAGAAATATTAACAAACAGAGGGAGGCGGCAGC
This sequence comes from Agave tequilana, assembly GCA_038442645.1. NCBI lineage: Eukaryota > Viridiplantae > Streptophyta > Magnoliopsida > Asparagales > Asparagaceae > Agave > Agave tequilana. The sequence continues at coordinate 4,059 of JAVJIF010016189.1, read as the reverse complement.
AAATTAAGCAAAATTAGCGAGATCAGAGTTTGTGTCGGTGTAGGACTGAGGCTACCTGCTTCTTAAATAGGAAGAAACCAAATCAAACTAGGGTTCGGTTCTTGGTTTTGATTTGCGTCGAAACCAAGCTAAAATATTTCAGAGAGATATGGACTCCCAAAAAGGAAACTTAATTTCATGCACAAAGAATAGCCGTTAGCAGTTCGTTTCTTGTGTTTCGTTTATAACAACAGGGACTACCATTTTACGCACATTTTAATTTATTAATTAATTAGTTAACAAAGTTACCAAATTAATTGATTGAAATTCAATAAATTTAACTACAGTTTAACTAGTTTCGGGCATGTTTCATGCCCGTGAATTAAAACTATTCCTCATTAATATAAATATCCATTTTATAAATTATTAAAATTATTTATTTGGATCAAGTTGATATCTATATATTCAATAAGGAACAAACTAACAATAATATAATAATCAGAAATGCTATTTGGCTCCCTTGTTAGCTCCCGCTCTGGCTCCCGCGCTAATGTGGCATGCTACATGGCGCTGAGAGGGGTTGGAGGCTTTATATAGAGGCCTGTGAAAGGTGCTTTCTTTTTTTTGACTCTAGGTAAAAACGTAAATAGTTTACCTAGGGTTTAATTCTGAATTTTTGTGGGTAAAGATGGGTATATATACAAGAGAGATAACCTAGGTGTCATTTAACAACTAAGTCCTATTTTTCTATGTTTTTTTTTGTTTTTCTATTTCACTCTAAATTTTTTTTTTGTTTTTGTTTTATTTGTATTATTTTTATCATTATTATTTTTTACAAGGAAAAAGAAAGAAAAAGTTGGTGGTGCTTACAAGAAGGGTCCCAAAAGATTTACAATGAATGACATGAAAATTCGAAGAAGGGCCTGGTCACATGTAGATTGGGTCACAAAGACCCAGTTCAAAAGTCTCGTGTGATTCAGGCTCAGTGGTGTAAAACAGTTTCAATCTTTGACCATTCATTTTAAAAGTGTTACCGTTCTTGGGATCAGAGATTTCCACTACACCATGTGGAAACCTGTATGCACAAGATAGGGTCCTGACCATCTTGTCTTTAATTTACCAGAAAAGAGGTGGAGCCTGGAGTTGTATAACAGAACCTTTTGTCTAGGAACAAAATTCTTCCTATTTAGGAACTCATCATGGAAGAGTTTGTTCTGTATTTGGAAATCCTTATCATAAGCTTCATTTCATATTTCTTCAAGCTCAAAAATTTGCAACTTTCTTAAGTCACCGTCTTTCTTCAAGTCAAAATTTAGTTGGCTAATAGCCCACAAAGCACGGTACTCAAACTCCACGGGCAAATGGCATAATTTTCCAAATATCACTCGATATGGAGACATCCTTATAGGACAGTTTTTATAGGCGGTCCGATAAGTCCATAGTGCATCGACAAGCTTAATGGATTAGTCCTTCCTATTCTGTCCTACGGTCTTCTCCACGATGAGTTTAATTTATCTATTTGTCATCTTCACTTGTCCATTCGTCTGAGGATGGTAGACCGTGAATAATTTGTGAGAAATGAAGTACTTCCGCATTAGGGCTTCAAAAGCCCGATTGTAGAAATGACTCTCGTTAACGCTTATTATCGCATGGGGGGCTCCGAAGCGTTAAATGATATTTTCTCTTAAAAACTTGATGACAACTCTGTTGTCATTCGTCCTCGTTACTACAGCTTTCACCCACTTAGAACATAATCAACGGCTACCAAAATGAATTGGTTGCCGAAGGAAATTGAAAAGGGTCCCTAGAAATCAATGCCCCACAATGAAAGTATTGGGATAAGGGGCATCATGTCCTTACGTGTGATTCGACCCGTTATTTGACATCTTGCACAGAGTTACAAAAATTTTAGGAGTCCTTAAAGAGAATGGGCCAATAGAACCCACTCTGCAGAACTTTCTTGGCCTTCTTTCATGGACTAAAGTGTCCACCACATGCAAACTCGTAACAAAATATCAACACACTATGATGTTCACTCTTAGAAAGACATCAGGGCAATATTTGAATAGATTTGGTTCATCCCAAAAGAAGAACCGTAACTGCATGAAAAAGTAGTGTTTATCCTGTTTTGACCAACTAGAAGGTGTTCATCAGGTTGTAAGGTAATTTATAATGTCAGCATACCAGGGCTCTTTACACATTACTAAGATGTGTTCGTCAGGAAAACTTTCGTTGGTTGGGATCATCTCCACTGGTGCATTTAGCATCCTAGAAAGGTGATCAACTACCACATTTTCAACGCCCTATTTGTTCTTTATCTCTAAGTCGAATTCTTGCAAAAGAAGGATCCAACGAATGAATCTAGCCTTAGTGTCCTTCTTTTACATCAAATACCTGAGGGCAGAATGGTCGGTGAAAATCATTGTTTTAGACCGAAGTAGGTATTGGCGGAATTTCCTGAACACAAACACAACTGCTAAAAATTCTTTTTCAGTTATTGTGTAATTAAGTTGGGCCTCATTAAGTGTCCTACTAGCATAGTAAATTACGTGTAGCCTGTTATCAACGTGCTATCCTAGGACAGCACCTATGGCATAATCAGAGGCATCACACATGACATCAAAGGGTCTAGTCCAAATCAGATGCTGATATTATCGGTGTAGAGATAAGTTTTTGTTTTAGCTCCTCCCAAACTTGTAGACATCCATCATCAAAATGGAAAGGCACATCTTTTCCTAAAAGATTAGTTAAAGGTCTCAATTTTGCTAAACTCTTTAATAAACCTTCTATAAAAACTAGCGTGCCCTAGGAACGATCTGATATCTTTTAAGCATTTAGGTTTAGGGAATTTTGCTATCACCTCACTTTGGATTTGTCAACCTCATTTCTCGACTTGAAATCTCATGCCCTAGGGCTATTTCATGTTTGACCATGAAATAACACTTTTTCAGTTAAGTGTCAAATTCTTTTCCATGCATCTTTGTAAGACCAACTTGAGATGATGCAGGCATTGGTCAAGGAATCTACATATATCAAAAAATCATCCATAAAATCTCTAGAAATCTTCTACCATGTCCGAGAAAAGGCTAAGCATGCAACGTTGGAACGTTACATAATCCAAATGGCATTCGTCGGTATGCAAATGTTCCAAATGGACAGATGAAGTTGTCTTTTCTTGGTTCACGGGAGCAATTAGGATTTGATTGTATCCTGAATATCCATCCAGAAAACAATAATATTCGAGTCCTGCCAATCTCTCAAGCATCTAATCTATAAAGGAAGAGAGAAGTGGTCTCTACACGTGACAGCGTTCAGCTTGCGATAATCAATACAGCTTGCATAATCTATAAAAGAAGAGAGCATTGAAGACGAGTCTGTTCCAATTCTTTTTTGTCATTCTCTACCATGGTAAAACCAGCTTTCTTGGGCACAGCATGGACCAGACTTATTCCCTAGCTATCAGATATGGGATAAATTATCCCATTGTCTTCCAGTTTCAGGATTTCAGCACGGACAGCCTCTCTTGCATAATTGGATTCAGTCGACGCTGTGGATCACATTTTGGTTTGGCCTCTTCTATCAGGTGAATCCTACGTTGCATAATGGATGGGCTGATCCTATTAATGTCGACCATGGTCCAACCAATGGCTTCTCTGTGTTCCCTTAATACAACAAGAAAATTCTCTTCTTGTTTTTTCGTCAGATGGGAAGTTATAATCACAGGGAAAGCTTCTTTTTCACCCAAGTACTGATACTTGAGATGACTAGAAAGAACTTTCAGTTCTGAACAAGGGTATAATCTATCAAGGGTTGTTCTTCTTGTAAGGGAATGATTGGGGTCACATTTGTTGTCCACTCAATATTGAGTCTACAATCTGGTCAAGGTTGAGTCATCTGATTCCAAATCAAATTCGTGGTCAGACTCATACTCTAACTCCTCCTCATGTTCACTTGTGAGTCCTTCAATCAAGTTCACCTCAAATGATTGTCATCCAAGTCCCGAGCTTATTTTCTCAGGTGGAAAACATTCACCTCCTTTGTCATGTCACCGAAAGTCAGACGCATAGACCCGTTCCTACA